>SKCR01017503.1:0-44593 GCA_019454045.1 Zanthoxylum bungeanum | reverse complement strand
GGTTATGGCACGTTGTGCACATTGAAACACACATTGTAACATAGAGTGAAGCCCTAAAGCACATACTAAGGCACATAGCATGGCTGCCACGATGACCGTGAAGTTGAGATCAATGGAAGCCGGTGGCGGCGGCGGCGGTTGATGTTGAGATTGATGAAGATCATGAGAGTTTAGAGATGGAGATGGTGAAATTTGATCCATGGAAGAGGGATGAATAAAAGTGTTGGAAATGTGGAAGGTGAGTAAGGAAGATGAAGGGAAAATGTGGAGAAAAAAGAGATCATAGTACAAACACTAAGGAAACATGATGAGGGCCTAGTCAAGCTACTTATCTAGATAATAACAATAGCCAATATTGTGGAGTGATTTGAATGAACCAATAAGTGGAAAGAGAAAAAGAAGGTCATTATCGTCAAATATTTTTAAAAAGAAAAAAAAAAAGAATAAGATTACATATATTAAGATTTTCTTCCGATCATATTTATAACTAGAAGATATTAGAATTTTCTCCCGACCTTATTTATTATAGCGAGAACCTTGTACACAAAAATGAGTCCTTTTAATAAATAAGAGGAAAGAGTGGTGTTAATTTGATGATGGCCGAATTGAAATTGGTTTTGGTGGTATGTGGGGTATCAGTATGCTAACTTGATAATCCACTTTCCTTTTATTTTCATCTATCCATGCATTTTCTCTTGGATCATAAGTTGGCATAGACAAAAGAATTTTGGGAAAAAAGTATCATGGTTTCGCACAAGATTGAGTTCGTTCCACTAATAACTCCACTCCAGGGACCTATTTGATAGACAGAAAAAAGTATCCCATTTAAAAGATAATAAATTTTAGGGACCCATTACATATATATTGAAGATGGACCCATATTTTATATACCATACAAATTATAATGCGAGAAAATTATAAAATTGATATTTGGTCAAATATAAAATTAATCTAAATTTAAAAAAAAAAAAAATTTACAACTAAAAATATAATTTGACCAAATTACCTTTAATTATTAAAAAAAAAAAAAAAAAAAAGAGGAAATGGACGCCCGTCCGGGCGTCTATTTTTTAATTATATGTAATTTTTTAATATAGTGTTATTTAATTTCATTTTCATTTTATAAAAAAAAAATCATCCTAGATTTTTTATTATTTATACGACATATCACATATGTACAAATAATTAAATATTTTTAAAAATATAAATTAATTTCAAACGTTAATTTAATCAAATATATTATCTTTTATTTCCTCACAAGTCAATTTTGTAAATTTCCCAATTATAATCTTTTAAGAGAAAAACGATGGGAATCTACACACATCATCACTCTAGTTACCTTAATTACCCCATTAATTTACTCTCTATCGTTGTTATTAAAATTTTTAAGCTAAATAAGTATCATGCATGCATATATGGATAGTCAAGCATTGCATGGAAGAAAAAATCTACTATGGAATGATGGTATCATGTCATGTATATAATAATTTAATAACATATCGTCAAAATATTAAAATAATAAAAAATAATAAAATAAATAATAATTATATTTCGTACAATTTGGTTGGTGTTGCCGAAAGTTACTTTGGAGAGAGTTAGGACGAATGCTTTATGACTAACCCATATATGATGGGCACTCATCTCATAACATATCTTTAATCTTTACCAAAGTCTTTTTAAGAATCCGAACTTAATATTCTTTTTACTTTTCATATGGACCATTTATATTGGGAAGTTATCATCGATCCACTTTAAATTAGATGAAAATTTGAAAATATTATAATATTTTTGAATTTATCATTTTTTTTTTCCAGAATTTCAAATGTATCATTTTTCATATTTTTGAAGTGGAAAATTGATCATTTTTACACATTTTCAAATGGAACATGATGTACTTTCGAAATTCTGAATGAGAAACTATATATTTTTACAACAACGGGTGGAAAAATCATAGAGTAAAAAATTTACAATATTTTCCGATTTTTGCAAACTTAGGGTGGACGGTAGATAATTTTCTATTTATGTATTTAATAGTGAAATTGTCATCCCTATTTTTTTTTTTAAAAAAAATCATAATTAGACTTGGTTATTGTTGAATCTGGCTGCATGATGACATGCATTGCCAACCACCATTGCAAGCATCCAAACCATCTTTAGATGAAGTTTGAAAAATGAGCAAACTTACAAAATAACTTTAGATAGAAACTATTCATTTGTTGATATTTGAGCCATTGTTCTGACTATAAATTGAGAGCTCAAATCATCCTCAACAAAACGCTCCAAGTAAGAGAGCTTAAAGAATGTTTTTAGTATGTGAGGTTTTTTGTATAAGTTTTATAATACTTGTAAACTTTATTCTTATAGTAATAAAAAATATTTATTTTTCCTCACAAAATACTCTTCGGTGATCAGAAAATCACAATAATTGTCTTAAATTCTTAATTTGAAACGAATAATATCAACATGAAAATTAAATTAATAGAAAATAGACGGAAGAAAAATAGGGCCCAAGTGAAAAAGAGTGGAATAATTGAATGTACAAACCACAAATTGCTGCAAAATATGCCATCATGAAAGCCACCACCACTAACATTCAATTCAAGGTCATGATATTCCACTAATAAAGAAATCTCATCTTTGAAATTCAAAAAAAACCTCTGCAATTCCATAATTAGTTATTAAAATCTAAATTCAATCATATACTACTTTTATTCTCATTTGAATAAAGTGGCCCTTGCGATAAAAATCGAACTGATGTTCATAGGGTCACATGTCCCAATTTATGTAGCCGACTCCATTTAATAAGAAAGGCTTTTATTACTAAATATGGATGATAAACACTAGTAATATATCTACCAATATTTCTAATATCAAAATAACTGAAATTCAATATACAAAATGGAAGAAAAAGAATTATGGTCTCGGCTTCTGAGTGAGACAAGAAATAGACATCCAACACACACTCATGAACAACAGGAAATAGTTCTTTCAGCCATGAGAGATTATGATACTCTTCAGAAAGATGAAAAAGTCGGGACACTTGGCGCCGTAGCAGACACTAACGGAGGCAGAAAACGGACCAACTTGCTGGGATTATTTTCTTTGGAAGAATGAAAGGAAGAAAGGATCAGAATTTGAACTTGAATGGAATGTTTCAACTCAGTGGTCCTAAAATATAATTTAAAAAATGAACTACTCATCTCAATTTATGTCAATCCAAGGTCTATAGAGCCAGACCTGTTCCGCTATCAAGCTCGTGTGCTCAAATTACCCAGACAGCTGTAGCAGGCTAGGTTCAAGCCGACTCAACCCTTAAGTAGTCAGTACTGAAGATAAAATATTTACTAATGACTTGCTGAGAAGCAACGGTTTCCTATTTTTACCCTTTCATATAACATACAATCTTTAACAGAAATTGATGAAACAATGGGCAATCTTTGACAATATTGGCGATTGTGCTACATTTTGGCTATGGAAAATTAATTAGTACCAACAATCTGCTACCTCATCTTGCTCAGGCAAAGGCTGCTGTTTTGGGGGGCCTGATGTTCTTGGGTATCCTCCAAATCTTTCTTTCCCGGGTTTGGCGATGTCAACATAAATCAACCTGCCATCAAATACCTAATAAATAATGATGATATGAGTAACGAGTCTTCAAAATTCAAAAATATAGCCCCAAAAAAAGCAAGAGCAAGATGGAAGGTACCTTGTGATCCATATTCTCAAGCGCAAGAATGGCATCATCTTGACTAGTATATTGGATAAATGCATACCCTTTTGGTTTTTTTGTTATTTCATCCTTGACAAGCTTAACTGCCATAGATAGTATTGAAAGTAAACAGTCTTGGAAGCATGCACGAGAATAAGAAATGAAGAGATTCAATGAATCTATTTTTATTGAAAATAATATGTGAGAGGGAGAGAAATGACAAATACCTTCTGCTACTTCCCCAAAAGTTGAGAATTCCTTATGCAACTTACTTTCATGGGTAGTAAAAGATAAATCTGCGACCCAATATACACAATTCAAGACAAACAATTTCCTTAACAAACTCAAAATACATTCCTTGAATATCATGGAATTTTTACTCCAATATACACAATTCAAGACAAACAATTTCCTTGACAAACTCAAAATACATTCCTTGAATATCATGGAATTTTTACTCTATTTTAGCCCCCCTTTCCCCCATATAGAATAATTTTTGCTTGGTAACATAACATTAATGTATTAAATTACCAAACCAACACATCCATACACCAAATAACAAAAAATAATTATGTATAAACCGGTTACACTATTAAGTTCTAACAATGCAGTTAGGCCAAATACATCAAGTATGAATATATTGTGGGCCTTTCGGTCAAACTGTTTTTGGGGTATTTGTAAGACAAACTTATTTGGCAAAAATATTGAAACTAGAAAATCTACGGTAAAATTCTTTGCTCCCTTTCTTATAGTTTAATGTGGTATATGGACCTTTACAGAACTCAGTTCTATCTCTCAATTACCCCAACTCTCGGAAGACATTTCAAACTCAGCAAGTTGGTACCTCCCTCACTCAACTTGTCAGTTCGTATTAGTTAATCCACCCAAAATCATGTGGCAAACTCAAAAGGTAGGATTACTGTGACCAATTAAATATTCCTTCAACATCACAAGCACTTTGGTCTTGCATCCTGAAGGCATTAAAAAATTTTCGACTACAAATAATCAACAGCTCCTTATAGGCTTATACACAAATTGGCATCCCAATTCAGAAATTCAACATATGTCTCATTTTGAGTATGTTCAAGTAATTCAAGGAGTTGCTAATAATGTTCAGGACATGTATATGTTATCTCTAGTTTCTAATCAAATATTCTACTCAATATCCAATATCATTCACACACTTAGATACGGTATAATGCATAGTGTGTTAATGGCATCCTTGTTGTCTCCCTATGTCCTTCCAGCACCTTCAACATGTGGCATGCTAGTCATTTTCACAAGAACAATGATTCCAAATGCACTTCAAATTAATCAGATAGCTTTCTCTTATCTTCTCCCCGAGCCGACCAACCTTGAATGAATCCATTTGATATTTTCCTTTTCTTGTATTCCTGCACCTTGGTGTCCTCATCCTCGCTATGTTCAATATGAACACAATGTTTACAATTATATTTATGAAACAAAAGGATTGGTTTTAACAATGGTCCAATATGTTTCTCCTTCCAATTCAACTGGTATGCCTCAATCACAGAAAAAGCAAAAGCACCCATTTAAGTTCACTTGCCCTAGTTTAAGATACAGACAGTGTGATGTCCTTTTCAAGCTCTTCCTCTTTGAGGATTCTAAATCAAAAAATGAAAACAAAATCAAGAACATGTAACAATAAGCCTTGATTATCTCTGGGTCATCTGACTCAATCACTCAGTCCTCACCATTCATCCTAAATTACTCAAGTGAATTCCACATGCTTAGTCTCAAAAAAATCTTCTACAATCATTTCCTAAAAACCATACACTGATTATTCATCATTGAGCCGCAATAATACAATATGCTTCCCTAATTAAATAGAAGCAATATGTTAACAAAGAGCACACTACTCTTTGTTACCAAAACCATCACCAACCGGGTATTTGAGAATATGTCAAATTCTAATGAACCGTTAACATATTACAATTCAACCCCATAACTAGCCTATTCTTGGCCATTACTGTCTTATTCAGAGGTGGCCCTAGAGAGTGAACACAGGCGGTCGACTGTACCCCAAATTTGACCCAAAATTAGGGCCTGAGAAATATGACATATATTTTGTATCCTTTAAAATAGGACCCCATTTTAAGAACCGACGACTCTTCTACTAACAAACCATTTGATTGTAAATATAAAGTCTCTTGAATATTAACAGCAAATTACCAAAAAAAAAAAAAAAAAAAAAAAAAACCGTTTGGAACTAAGGCATATTAACAAAAGAAAGGATCTTAAAACTAGTATAAAAAAAAAATATGAATTTTTTAAAAAATAAAAATAAAAATAAAAAAGAGAGAGAAAAGACTTTACTTCTAACCATGATTCTGCTTGCAAGTGGGTAATTAGAGAGTGATGCTCTGACAGTCAGAGTTCTGAAAGAGGGGTTCACACTATTTGTACGAGAATTTATGAACACGGCCTGCGGGTAAGAAACCGTTGCTGCCCACATACTCTCACAGTTGAACGCTGCGTTTTGGCACAGATGAGAGATATTATATGAATTTGGCGCTAACCAGTTTCCGACTGCCAGTGAAACTGAAGGTTTTTTTCATTCGGCTTCAATTAAAGAACATTGATCTACATTGTGCATTTTCGTAATTTCAGTCCTTTTTCATATGAAATGTCTTTTGTACCCTTACTTCACGTTTACACAATTATAAACCATATATTAGACCCGTTTGGTTAGGGTTCTTACCATGACCGAACCGGTTGGAACCGTAGGGTTCCAAGACGAATCCTAATCCCCAATTAATGTTTAAATCTCAATTTTTTTTTTATTTTCAAAAAAGTAAAAAAAAAAAAAAAAAAACCCGAAGGGAACCGGAACGGTACAGTTCGGTTCCGGTTCCGGTTTCGGTTCCGGTTTCGGTTCCACTTAAGTGTGGAACCGAAAACCGTACGGTTCGGTCCCACCTCTACCATATATGACATGTCGGTTATAAGTTTGCGCTGGGTTAACCGACAGTCATTTCGGGAAAAGAGGCCAAGAAGTTGTTCTGCTCTGGAGTGAAAATTTTCCTCTTCTTTGAGTTGCTCGATCAATCAGCAAGGTGGCGTTATTTTGATAAATGATAATATTCCAAAAATTTTGGATTTTGGATGATGCAAATTAGATATTTTCATCATATTTTCAATGACATCCCCTCATGTCTTAATAAGTTTGTTCTTTTTGCCTGCACATTCTTTAATTTCTTTGCATGTTTCAGAATCAAATAAAAGTAAATAGAAAATAAATGGATAGATCTACTTATAATCTAAATTAATCTTTGTCCAAAGACGGCTTTTAACTTCATATAATTCAACAAGTAGCCTTCAAATTTATCTTGAGAATATGAGATGAGACCATTGGACTATTAACCCCAATGAAAACTCGATAAATATATTAAAGATGAATATTGTTTTGGATAATTAAGTTTTAATTATAAAATATTAGTGCTCAAGAACAAATTTAAAACTAATTAATATGTTCCTTGTAAAAGGCAGGTATCACTGGAAATCTAATGGGAAATCCATTAGGGATACAATCAAATGACACCAAACATTGAAAGAATCATAATGTTCTTTTACTAATAATACTCATACTTACAAGGCATCATCAAGATTGGTATTGGTAAATCATATAAGCCTCAGATTCTTGACTAAACATTACAAATAATAATCTTAATAACCTAAGAAGGTCACTTCAGGTACCCCCAATAACATCCTGTTGGGCCAGCTTCCTTAACCTGCGGCCACCTCTCTTCTTTTTAGGATTAGCTTCATGAACTGAAAGTATCATAGGTTTAGTTGTAGCCTAGAAAGTAAGGACTCTTTGTTTTGTTTTGCTTTCGTGTCCGAAACGTTTTAATTAATTTTAAAAAATAGAAAAATTCTTTTGATTTTGATTTTCTTATATTTCTTTAAATCAGCCAAAGCGTGATCACATGCAGCAATGGTCTTTTCAAGAACGTCCTCTGGAAACGGCTTGTCGTTTGAAGCTGGTGCTACAATCGATACTACCGTAATCATAGGCAAAGGCAGTAACCCTACAAGATCAACTAGGGCTATGCTCAGCTCATTGCCAATTCTTTTGACTATGCGCGCGTAATCAATTGGGTTTCTGGAAATTTCAACTGGTAATTCTGACAAATGAAGTTGTGAGTCATAGCGATTTCATTGTTGGCAAAATTACGATTTTATCGGATTTCCCGTGGACCTTAGAAAAATCGAATTTTTCTATTTCAAATTTTTTTAGACTATTAAAATAAATTTTTTATTTTAATATTGAGTCCAAACACAAATTTGGAAACATACAATTTGCCATTGGCCGAAAATTGCTCTAAAACTACCAATTTTTACAATTTACTCATTTTAGTCCTAAAGTATCAAATACACATTCAAGTGTTTCTAAAACACTACCAAAATGATTATTATATCACCAATATACTAAATTACATCCAAGAAAAGAAAAACCCAATTTTGAAATTAGGCAAAAACCCTAATTTATTCAATTAATCAAAATAAACCATAATTATAACCCGATCAAGCTATAATCTAAACTTTCTTATACCAAATGAGTCTCACCATCATGTAAAACACTCAAGAATAATTTTAGGTATCATAAAGTGGTACAAGAACTCTAGAATGACAACTTGTTATTCTTTAACAACATTAAGTTATAATAACACTTATTACACCGAAAGGATCACTACACATGCATGCATTCATTCCAATAAAGAAAACTCATATTCAAGAGGAGGAAAAACAAACAATACATCATATGTATTCAAATAAAGTAAAGGGAAACAATTAATGGTGTATGATTTGATTTCACCAATTTTCTCTTATTTAGGGTTCCTTTTGAAGTCTTTTGTTCGTATTTAGCCACATTTTGGAATAAATGGCCATATGGCCGAAAATTGGAAAGGGAGGCGGGGGTGGGGGCAAAAAAGGAAATTTTAATTCAAAACAACAAAACAAAATATTTATTCCCACTTACTCCAAACAAATGCCACATGTACCCATTAAAATAAAACACATGTTATAAAAATATGACATATACTTATATGTATATATATTTAATTAATTAATTAACCTTTAACTAATCAATTCAATTAATATAAATATATCATGTATTTCTACATTTACACTAAATGACAAAAATACATTCATGGATTACAGGTGTCAAAAACTCATTTGATAATTAATTAATGTGTATCTAATCAAAATTATGTATCTAATATATATACACATCAATTTAGGAAATTACTGAAAATCCTAGCATGTGTAATTTCCGTTTAACCATTAAATGATTTACGAATAATTTATATTATTCATAATAAGTTGTCTTAGTGCTCTACGAGTCTATTTCGTTATGTGAGACTTTTTAAGTTCAGGTATATCCTTCAAGAAATCCAAATCAGTGTCCATAATTCACCCATTTATAAATTATGACAACCACAAATATTCTCGTTGAACTATACAAGTCGAGGTCTTCGCATACGTATAATCCTTATGTCATAGGCATCTAGATAATACCAGAGACATAGATATAATCATCAAATCTCATAGGGTATAATCTCGTCGACGTATAGATATGTGATGTCTCAATAACACTCATAACTCACTTTCGAGTGTACCACGATCATGGATTTGATAGATCACAATCTCATGAAGTGGACATCATGTACACATGATTGACAGATCCTCTCTGGATACATCACCGAATATCCTAAGTATTAGTCCACACCCAATTAACAGACGGTGGTCTAACCTAAAAGGGTCAGAAACGTGACTGTCATTAAAGTGTGGATGATAACTCATATATCCACCGTGGTATCTCAAATCTAATGATCACTCTACTACTCAACTCGAGAAGATTCCTATTGATGTTGGCGTATCATCTATTAGGAATCTTTAGTGAGTCATTTGGTGTTAATCCGCTATGAATGCCTACACGTCTATACGAGTCTCCCTAAACCTGTAGTTCACTGAGAAAAACCATCGAAATCAATATTCTGATATACGACATGTACCAGTCTTTCGAGTTTACTTACTGACCAAGAATGCAAACCTTGACTGGGAACAGTACACGAATGATATTTTTATATTATTTCTCAATGTCAGTTACGACTCTTTTACAATTACATTATAACTAAATCATTCGAAGGTCTTTTACAGCTTTACCATATAAAAGAAAATATATCAAAGAAACTAGTCCACAAGGGGCGAAACCTAACGGTTTGAGCTTGGAACATTGCCTTCAAGGTCTTAGGTTCAAGCCTTGGATAACACCATTGTAAGAACATGTGACAACACCAATTCACCCACGCATCCATACCGGGGTACGATGACCCTGGTATAGATGACGTGGAGTTTCCACTGTATTCCAAAAAAATCGAAGAAACTGTAAATTTTATTCATAATAAAATATTATATATGTTGGGGCGGATGTAGAACCCCTAGGGTGGGATCAATGCCCTGTCCAGCGGAAGTGGGTCTAACCCGTGGATATCAAACATTAGTGTATTTTTAAAATATTTTAATGAAATTCCATACTCCATTACGAGTGTTTAGGGCAAAACCAAAACGGAAAAAAATTAGAAAGGACGCACATAGCCCGGGACGTGCTTGCGCAGCATTAGCAGCATGCGGCTGTGCACTTGTGCGCAACAGGTCTTTTAATAGACCCGATCACTTTATTTTTTTAATTTTCTAAAAACATTAAACACATTTTAAAATCACCCAAAATAATTTTAATTTCAAAACCAACCACAACACTTGTTGTATAACAAACATATATAAATTCTAAATATATATATATATATATATATATATATGTATGTATTTATTTAAATCAAATTACAAACCAAAATAGAATCTCACAATGAAATGATTCATGAACAATTCTAAGTCACCCAAATGTGGTCAAGTGATTCTAGAATGGTAGCCTTAGCTCCAAGCTTTTATCTAGAGTTCGAAACTCTAATTTTATATTTATGTCTAACATAAATATTTTGACCCAATTACAAGCATATTGTGTTTATACTTCTAAAACATCATAACACAATTAATTAGTCTAATTTTAACATCAAGCTATGTTATTATGTATCTAACATATAATTCATCACTATATGTCTCACTAATGAAAAACATAGCTTTTGGAGAAGATCAAACTTACCTAGCAAGGTTGATTCAAAGATCAAATCTACTTTTCCTTGTTGAAATATTATGGAGAAAATCCAAAGTTAGCAAGCTTGACTCCAAGATCCAATCTTGATTCCAATGCTAGCAAGCTTCACTCCAAGATCCAATCTTGATTTCTCCTAATTGAAATGTTGTAGGGATTTTACAAAGCTTCTCTAAACGCTTCTCTAACTTAGGCTAATTTCTCTAATTCTTGCTTGTAATTAGCTTTATCAAGCTTGATTAAAACCTTTGTTCAATCTTGCTATTTATAGCAAAACTTAGGTAATTTTTAATTAATAAAGTTCTAGTCAACTTTTATGTGGGCTTAATCTAATATTTCCAAATATGTATAATTAGGTGTGACTAATCACCTTTGTCTACCACTTTGATTTAATCTAATGAAATCAAGACAAAATTTAATTAATGGATTAGTTACATATCTACCACTTTGATTTAATCCAATTAAATCAAGCCAAAAACACATATAACTATATATTTGTAATTACCAAAATATCCTCAAATAGTAGAGATATTTATGAAATTACGACAAAGTCCTTGTGTAAATTTTAGATTAATCCAATTAATCTATTTAGGTCAAAGTAAATAATCAGTGTTATCCAATAACACTAAATTATCTTAGTTAATAATTATAATATCGAATATTATCTTTTATCAAAGTTAATCGGCTACCTAAGTACACAATGAGTACACTTCATATTGGGACTCTATAAGTTCAGACACGTTCGTCATATAAGCCTAGCTAATATGTACGCAATTCGGCCACCTCTGAATTCACAAAGAACACGAATGACTTTTATGAACTATACAAGTCTGGGTCATCACATATGTTTATCAATCCCTCTGTTGTAGGCTATCCGAGTTGTGCTTAGGAAATATAGAATACACTATCAAGTTTTCGAGGCGCACATCTCATGTCGACATGCCCATAATTCTTTACAACTAATTCGACCTACCTTAGGTGATCCTCTTTGGCCAAAGTCTTTAATAATCATGACTTACTCAAATGGATACTTAAACCACTTATGTTACACATATGGACTGACAGATTCTATCTTGATTCACACTTGATTAACGAGTGCATCGGTCCACACCCAATGAACATCTAAAGGCTAGAACATGAAAGGTTTCTGACATACATGGCATCAAAGTGTGGAAGATATCACACAAAATCAATGTTATCCAATTATCAAAGGATCACATATGCTACTCGACTCGAGGACATTTCTATTGATGGTGGTGTGTACTTCCAACTATTAGGAATCATATGTGAGTCATTCAGTATTCGGTCCAACCAATACCCACACGTCTATATGATCTTCCAAAGCTCATGGTACATTGGGTTAAACCATTGGAACTCTAATTCTGATATACGACATGTGCTAGTCTTATAGGTTATAGAAATTCGATCGTATTTCAAAACCAACGACTATGAATATTTACTTTAAGAATAATTTATAATAGTAATAATTATCCCAATATCGGACCACCTAGTGTCCAGTATTACTATAAGATTATTCTAATGTTGAATATCATTCTTAGAATATCTATACATCAATCTAATATGCATAATGACAATACCATTAATAAGGTATGAAATGAAAATATAGTTATTTCATTAATAAATAATAAAATATATAATACATTATTAGGATTGGCACTCCAAGCACCAACTTCAACAAACTCCCACTTGCATAGTGTCAATCTGGATGGTACCACAGTTTCATTTCCTCCACATGTTTATGTTAGGGTTGGTACTCGGAGTGCCAATCCAGATCGTATTTATGTCTGATTCATGAATACGAACAATGTTTTTTTTCCATAATATTACTTATTTAATGGTAGCACCTCTTGTCATTTATATACATATTCGATCTAATTACGATTAGATATCTAATTATGATTAGAATGAAACTAAATATGATTTAGTGATACGTGTCTATTAGACAAAGACCCTAGGATTTACAATGTAGTGCGCAGTTACAATGTAGTTTGTAATTAATATTGGGAAGCGTCACTATAAGTTGTATATCCTTAAATAAAGTTCCTGGTCAAGATTTACTAACACGGGTCGGTTAGTAAAATCTGTTGAGACCAGTACATGTCGTATATCGTGACTTGGTCCAATGGTTTATCCCAATGAACCATGAGTCTCGAGAGACTCGTATAGATATGTAGGTGTTTATTTAATAAACACTGAACGACTCACTGAATATTTCCTAATAGATGGTACACCAACGTCAATAGGAATATTCTCGAGTTGAGCGAGCATAGTGGTCCTTTGACTTGAGATACCACATTGGATATATGAGTTATCCTCCACACTTTGATGGCAGTCATGTCACCGATCTATTTAGATCAGACATCTGCTTGTTCGTTGGGTGTGGACTGATGCTCATGATATCCAGTGCGTATCAAGATAGAATTTGTCAGTCCTGTGTACAGGGCATATGTATTCTACACGTGTTTGCGATCTAGTAAATCACGAGTGTTATTTAGATATCGTAAATTTGAAAGTCGACTATATTATACCATAAGGATTTGACGTTCTTATCTATATCCCAGGTAAAATACGGATAGCCTGTGTCGGAGGGATTATACGTATGCAATGACCTCGACTTGCATAGTTTAGCGAGATTATCCGTGGTCATCATAATTCATGAGTGGGTGAATTATGGACACGAAATTGGATTTCGTGACGGATAAACCTAAACTTAGAATGTTCCACAATATGAAGTGTACTCGTTGAGCACTTGGGTAACGCGTTATGAATAATACAGATTATTCATAATACTTCATCGGATTAAATGAGTTAATTCGAATCGTTTAATCGGTTAAACGAAAACACATGCTTTTAGGAATTTTGGTCAATTAATAATTAATGTGTATTTGTATTTGATACAAAATTTGATTTGATACATATTAATTAATTGTCAAATGAGATTTTGACACATGCCATTAATATATGTATTTGTTATTTAATGTAAATAAATTACATATATAATAATAATTATATTAATTAATTATTTAGATATTTAAATGTTAAATATTTAAATAATTAAATGATATCTATATTTCATAATTGTTATGTTATATGGCTAATTATTATTTATACATGTGACATATTATAATTAAACTTTAGTTGTGCAAATTTGATTTGCTAACATAAAGTTTAATTTTATTTAATTGAATTAAATTAGGAAATTGACTAAAATACCCCTAGAAAGTCGGTCAAGCCTTGTTTAAATTAGAAAATTTTATTTTCTTTTTTCATTCAAGCAAGCTTGGCTGAAACCCATCTTCAAAAATACTCTCCAATTTTTGTTTAATGAAACAAGGAAGAAAGTGAAGAAAAATCAAGAAAAGCTCAAGGAAAGTTGAAGATTAAAAGGTAATCTTTAATATTCTTGAGTTTAGAAAATTATTTTTTTGTTCTTGAATTACTAGAATGGTTTTAGGGTTTACTTACTTCTTATAAATTGGGGCTTTTTGATTTAGAAGTTGTATTGAATGATATTAGTGTAATATTTGTTCAATTTGATCATTTGATGATGTGTTGCCATTCTAGAGTGTTATGACCACTCTTGTAATGCCTAGAATTATTCTTGGGTGCTTCATTGGTGGTGACTTGGATTGGTGTTGTGATTAATTTGATTAATGTTGAAAAAATTGGATTAAAGCATGAAAAAATGATTATTTTGTTACAAAATCAAATCTGAAAAAAAAAAGTTTATTGTGATGAAAATAATGTCATATGAATGTATTGGATGTGTTTTGGGTGTTGGAACAATTTTCGGAAACTGTTTCGGAGTTGAAATATGCGAAAACGGTGAAAAACGGCGTTACCGAGTGGCTTTTTAGCCAACCGGGTGACGGCTGCCCAAACAGTGAATTGGTCACTGTTTGGGCAGCCCATGAACTGCCCTAGTACTGTTGGGGCTGACCTGGGTAGCCCCCATGTGCATTGGGTAGTCGGTTCGGTCAAAAACACGTTTTATGTCATTTTGCGGAAAAAATTTTTATAAAACTTTTGTGATGTTTCTTAACTATTTTTATCGTTATTTGATATCGAATAAATATGTTTAGGTGAAATGTGAATGAATTATTCATATTTGATATTGAATAATTTATTCGGTAATTTAAAAAAGTAATAAAATTACGATTTCACCCGAACCGCGAGCTTCCGTTGCGCCCGCGCCAAAACTCCAACAAAAATGGTATCAGAGCAGGTCTGTAGTTTAATGAATTAGAAATTGCAAAAAGGAACTCTGTACAGTCTCGTTCCGGGACTTCGAGAAATTTACTGATTGTCCCCAAAGTCGTTCCATGAGTATATTTGAGTCTCAAAATATATTTTTTTATGTGTCTTCATCCCGTACGTAATAGTACCATTGTATGTAGTAGTAAAAACTATCGGTCGTTACATATTAGGAATCACCTATGAGTCATTCAGTATTCACTTCAATGAATACCCACATGTCAATATGAGCTTCCAAAGTTCATGGTACATCGGGTTAAACCATTTGAACTCAAATTCTAATATACGACATGTGCTAGTCTTATAGGTTATAGGAATTCGAACATATTCCAAAACTAACGACTAAAAATATTTACTTTAAGCATAGTTTATAATATTAATAATATTATCCTAATATCAGACCACCTAGTGTCCAGTATTACTACAAGACTATTCTAAGGTCGATGTCATTCTTAGCATATTTATACATTAATCTAATATGCAAAATGACATTTCTATTAAGAAGGTTTGAATTTAAAATGTAGCTATTTTATTAATAAATAATAAAATATACAATACATTATTCGGATTGGCGCTCCAAGGACCAACTCCAACAATATATACATGTATTTATAAGGAAAATAAATGAGAAATTTGCACACCGAGCACCAACCCTAACAATTTCTCTCATTTGCTCTAGTGTCAATTTCGATTGTATCTCATATTCATTTCCTCCACATGCTTATCAAATAACTTAGGAGGAATGACCTTGATAAGTGGGTATGCTACGTTGTCATCACTCTGTATCTTACATATGACAACGTCTCCACACGACACAATCTCTCAAATTGTCTGGTACTTTCATTCCACATGCTTCGACTTTTGATGTGCCCTAGGTTCATTTGATTGTGTAACAACTCCGGTATTATCAGAGTGCAAAGGAATCAGGTTCACAATGGTTGGGGCAACTCCCAATTCTGCGATAAATTTTCTAATTCAAACAACTTCTTTTGCAGCTCATGATGAACACAAAAAAGTCTAAATTTATTAAAATGAAATTTAATCATTTTACACTTGTAGTATCATTAATCCCCCTAATTTAGCACATTTATGAATATAATAATTAAATTTATGTTTTATATATTTTTATTGTGATTTTTTTATTTCTTATATAGGTGAAATACTACTTTCGATGCATAACTAGAAAAATGGACGTGACATTTGGATTTTGGAGGGCAAAGATTTAAAAGCAGTGTACAATTTTGGAAATTTCAACTTTGTGTAATTTTCATATTTTGGCCATAACTTTTTACTCCAATATCGGATTAAGGTAATTTCAGTTCCAGATGAAAGAAAACGCAAATATCTACAACTTTTCTCTTTAAATATTTTTCTAATTCTGAAGTTTTCAAAGTCGAAATTGATGAAAATTCAAAGTGTGTTGTATGTAATATTTATTATTAAAAAATATAAACAAAAACAAAAACACAAAAAAAGGTAGTAATTGACGACTCACCTTTCGGTGGATTGTTAATTCCTACCAAACATGTAATTTGCAAATTGATTTATAATTTGCAAATTGCATGGAGGGTGATGAGACTTATACTATAAATAGAGGTGCTCAGTTAGACCTGGCCGGTGGTCCGGTTCAGTTCTGAATCAGAACCGAACCGGTTAATTTCGATTCGGTTCCGGTTCCACACTAAATATGGAATCGGAATCGGAACCAAAACCGAATCGTTCGGTTCCGGTTCCGGTTCCGATTCCCATTCCATTCGGTTTTTTTTTTTTTAAATAAAAATTTGAGATTGAAAAAATAGTTTAATTTAAAATTATGAATTTGAATTTATATAATAAACTTACATAACTACATTAAATTACAAATAAAATCTTATATTAAAAAAATTAAAATTAAAATTATTAAATTAAAAAGCTTGAACTTAATTTTTAAAAACTTAAGTTGCCTAAGTATCATCCAGGGGTGAAAGGAATCAAAGCTCACGTAGTTCCATTACATTTTAAAGATATTTCCCCATTGTAATTTTACAATTCGTTAATTATTAATCATCATTATCAGTGTCTGTTGATCCTTCAGCTCCAGTTCCGCTTGCACTTGCATATGCATTATCGAACAAGTCTTCAAATTCATCAGGGGCATCTTCTTGTTGCCTCAGATCAGCTCGGGTCCAATCATCCACACATGCTATTGCTTCTAGAGTGCTTGGATGTAATAGAGACTGTCTGACTTCCAATATATTGCCACACATGCTGAAGGCTTGCTCAACCGCAACGGTGGAAACAGGTCCTGCCAATATCTCTTTAGCAGTAATTGATAATACATGATATACATTTTGATATCGGTTCCACCATTCAAGGATTTGAAAATTTTTACTAACTAAACTTTCAGTTGAAAACTCGAAATTTGTAGATAAATAATTATCTAATTTCGGGTTATTAGTCGTGTTATCCCTATATTTTTTATTTCGTTGTAGTAACCAACGATCACTTACGTTAAGTCTTGTTTGCATTATGGATTCGCTACTACTAGATTGTCATACTGATTGCAAGTTATATCTTCTAATATAATCATTAAATAACTCTATTAAATCAATTTTTATTTTAGTTATTATTATTGTAATATCAATTTCATCTGATATTCTTAAATATTCATAGTAAGCTTGTAAAACACTATTCAAACCTTCTAATTTAAATCTAGGATAAAAAACAACAACAATAAGATAAAGTAAATGAATGTCTCTAAAATAATGCAACCATTTTCATTTCATAACATTAATAGCTTCAAACAAAACAATATCATTAGGATCAGGACATTCAACATGCTCATCGAGAGTACCAACAATATTCAAACTTTTAAGAATAAATAAATGTGTTGTAGGATAATAAACTCCGCTAAAAATATTTGTAGCATCATTAAAAACTTTTAAGATTTCTAAAATTTTATCACAAATTTCCCATTGACTAGGAAAAAGTGTGATATGTTGAACATGTTGAGAAAAAAACTACATAATGCATCTTTGTATTGCAAAGCTTGACATAAAAGAAAATAAGTTGAATTCCAACATGTTGGAACATCTCGTGAAAATTTTATCGATTTAATACCATTTAATTTACAAAACTTGGCCCATTCTCTCCTAACTAAATACAATTAAGTGTTTTCTTACAGGATCAATGAAAGGTGATAATTTTTCCAAACCATCTTGAACACATAAATTAAGGACATGACATGTGCAACGAACATGAAAAAATCGGCCCCCTAAATTTGGTTCGCATATTTCTATTAAATCAGTGATTGATGCAATATTTGCAGATGCATTATCAAATCTAATTGTTAACATTTTACCTAATAAACCATATTCATCAAAAATTACTTTCATCATTCTATAAATATTTTATGCAGTATGTTGTTCATCAAAAATTCTAAATGCAATAAGTCACTTTTGCATGTTCCATGATGCATCAATCCAATGACAAGTCACACCCATGTATGAGTGTGTTCGCCAATGGTCACTCCAAATATCAGAACAAATAGAAAGACGACCTTTAATATCTCTAAATATTTCATTTAAAATAATTTTACCTGTTAGGGATATGCCCTATACCCAACTTGTGGATGAACTATATATACATGTATTTGTAATATTTTCATTAATTAATAAAATGACAATCTTTATTATACGTGTCTTACATAACTTATATGAATCATCAAACATTGTAATAAAGCCCTTGGAGTAATAAGATGATGGCTTTCATGCCTTATGAGAATCATTAATCTTAAACATTCCAAGTCATAGTTTTGTTAATAATCTGGGCGTTCACAAAGCAGAGAGACTAGCATGATGATATGATCCGCCCTTAAGTGGGGTAGCCAATCTAATAGGCTACTAGCGGAGAGACGTCTGCTTGGTGTATCATATGGATGCATGAGTTGCTCGTGTCTATCGAACTGACCGTCGAAAGTTTTCACATGGAGTGTTTATCCCATGTGTCTGTGAGAACTTTCATGTGTCTGTGAGAACTTTCATGTATCGATTGTATGACTAGTCCTTAGACTTGAGGTCTTTACAATCTTATGTGTGGATCAAATAACTTTGACATTCTCCTTCCCCGGTTCAAAATATCCGGTCATAAGGGTATGATTGGGTCATTTGTTGAAACACATGAAGTTTGTAAAGATACAACAGAGAATCGCCACTTTCTCGGATAATATTTTCTTATAAGAGTAGTATTTCAGTTCACGGGTTGATATGTGTGATCAGTGCTTGAGACTGTGGCCGCAGCGGAAGAATCATGTGAGATTATTGGGCTAGCACGATTCATGACACTATCAACATCATACCTTTGACTATATGGGTAGACATTTTCCATACCCTAGGTCAAACGGTAGGGATACAGTGAGGCGAGGGACCGTATCATATGTAAATCTCATACATAATGGGTATATATCTTTCATTCTCATTTGGGGGCCTTGGCATGTTGCTAGATGTCAACCTTGGTCATTGAAATCGAATGACCATCTGATCGGAGGATAATTTATGCTCGATTAAATTATCACGATTTATTTCATGTCCAACTTGAGGGGAACCCAAAAGGTCACACACAACAAATTCGAAATCAGTGGTTAACAGTGCACAGTACAAATTTAACAGCATATATGATTGCTGTAGGAATTGTTCATAAATGGTTCAATGTGTTTAATTATTGAACAGATCATTTATGAGGTTCCATAGTGGCTTAGGTATTGGTGAATGACGATAGGGGCACTTTGGGAATTGGAATAAAAAAAACGTGAATAGTAATGTGAATAGTAAAAAAAATATTTGTTATTTGTTTTAAATTCCAATTCGGCCCAAACTCTTATTAGGGTTTTATAATCTCATTAAACCACTAAATTAAGATCCAATGGCTA
The DNA here is from genome assembly GCA_019454045.1 of Zanthoxylum bungeanum. NCBI lineage: Eukaryota > Viridiplantae > Streptophyta > Magnoliopsida > Sapindales > Rutaceae > Zanthoxylum > Zanthoxylum bungeanum. The sequence goes on along the minus strand of SKCR01017503.1, from coordinate 24,508 downwards.
AGATTAAATTAGCTTTTATCCCACATCGGATTCTTAATTAATTTTGTTGTCTTTGGAGCACCTATATAAACCCAAAGAATTCGTTACAAATTTTTGCACCAAACCTTTCATATCTTGGGTTTATATAAGTGAGCAACTCTAAAGTTTAAGAGTAAGCCACTTATTTTGAGGATCCTTAAGTCTAATTGACTAGAGGAACCTCGAGTTAAAAGTTTTGAGGTATTTGCCTAGGTTAGCACCAAGGGCAAAATACCTGTGCACTCAAGGCGTAGTCTTGCCGTTGAGTTTTGGCTTTGGTGTGTGCATCTTTGGAGGCCACACACTTGGGTGGCTCTTTGAAACGTGGAAGAGATTGCTAACACCCTGAACTTAATTTGAGGTACAAGTTTTGCATGATTTGGTTAAGATTTGAATTGTGAAATTACATTTAAAGTTATGCATCTGTAAAAAAACGAGAATAGTAAATTTATTTGAATAAAATAAAATGTAATATCATAATTAAATATTAATCAAAGTTATTTAATGCCTAAAATAATTCCAACATATTAAAACTCATATGCTTGATGATTCTATGTATGATTAGAATTGGCATGATTATTTTAGGGTGCAAGCATCTAGAGACTTTCTAAGGAAATATATAGTGTATTGCTTATCCCTTAGCTAAGTAATTATTCTGTGATGAACTTAGAGATTTATTACCTTTAAGGCTAATAAATATAAATCACTTGTTTATAATAAAAGACATTATAAAAGATACAAGTGGAGTGAGACCAAGGCGTTAATAAAACTTTCCAATCTAAAGTTAATTTAACCAAAGGTATTACTAGAGTTAGATAATGATTTGGTGTCTTCCTTCACTCACTACCTTTTTATAGACAAAAGGAAAAGCTGTGAAGACATCTAGATAATCATTTACTCAAAGCTTACCTTAAAGCATATTTAAAGTATTGGACTAATTTAGAGGATCTATTTTTTTATTCATGTCACCAAGGCAATAAGAGCCTAAGAGGTAAGGGTATTTAAGAGAGTTCGCTCCACCCTCCCTCTGTGGAATTTTCAATGGAGGAATCCATTTGACAGTTATTCACTTAAACTTGCTAAAATCCTCAATAATAATTTAAGTCTAAAATTTACCTCCCATTGAAAAGTATAGACCCAAAGGGCTTAAACCGTATTGGCAGAACTAGGCTTTACCAGACTGACCAATACCAATTTGTCCATAAATCGTAATATTGACAATGGTTTGACTTTTCTGAGTCATAAGACGCAGCGACCCTTAGGCGTGGTCTTATAACTTAGTGGCAAAGATTGGGTGTCCACAAGGACTAGCATAAGCTATGGCATGTTTGATTGCCCAACCCAATGATCAAGGAATTGTGATTTATATCATAAATTGGTTGGGAACCTACCTAATTATCGTATTTTATAACGACCGGACCTAGTCGGAGTTATGAAATGATGATAATGAGATCCTTGCCCACAAGAAATCCATCATATTGGGGTTGATGCAATTTGCTTAAAATTTTAAAACAATTGAGTGGGAGCAACTTCATAATATTAAAAGCCCATGTTATTATGAAACATTAATGAAAACATATTCCTAATTTTAACATTCTCTCTTAACAGGTGGGTTAAAATATTTAATAAACATTCAAATGGCAATCAAAGTATCACTTCGTTCCATCCTTGATGAGCATAAGCTCAAAGGGGACAACTACAATGACTAGTTTAGAAACCTTAAAATTGTCTTACGACAAGAAAAGATTTTCTATGTTCTTGAAAGACCATTTCCCCCTGAACCCGCAGAAGATGCTGACCAAAATACATTTGATGCTTGGAAGAAACACGTCGATGATGATGAGCAAGCAGTTTGTATAATGCTTGGATCTATGTCGGACGAACTTCACAAAGCTCACGAAGATATGGATGCTCAAACCATCATCTTTCACTTGAAGGAGTTGTATGCAACTTCCATTCATACCGTGAGATTCCAAGTGTCATGTGCCTTATTCCAAACAAGGTATAAGGAAGGATCTGTTAGTGGACATGTGCTTAAGATGATTGGCCACATTGAAAAATTAGCCAACCTCGGGTTCATCATGGATCATGAGATAGATCACGATCTAATTCTTCAGTCCTTACCAAAAGACTTCTCTAACTTTATTATGCAGTTTCATCTGTCTGATAAAGAAGTTACTTTAGCAGAATTGCACAATCTAATAAAGCAAGCTGATAAGGACTTGAAACCGGAGCTTAAAACCTCCGTCATGCTTACGGGTACGGACCTGAAGCCACGAGGCCCAAAGAAAAATAAGGCCAAGGCCAAGGCTCCAGATCACCTAAAGCCCAATGGTAAGGTGGAGAAGAAAAAGGGAAAGGGGAAATGTTTCTTTTGTGGAAAGAAGGGTCATTGGAAGAAAGACTGCAGATCCTTGAAAGCCAATGAAGCTAGGGAAGCCCAAGAAGCCCAATTATTCAAGTATGTTGTATATGATTGAACTATATTCTCAAAACTCTGAACCTTCTACTTGGGTGCTTGACACCGGTTGTGGGACTCACTTGTGTAACAATCATTGTGTTTATGTACCTTCTCTAGTAAAGAACATCATTTCAATTTCTTCTTTATGTAATAAAGGCTTTTCATGCCTAATAAGTTGTAGTGAATGTTTTATTTATTTCAATGAAATAAAATATGGATATGGTATTTTGAATAATGGTATCTATGTCTTACAAACTTACAAAGAATATTCAACCTCTAATATATACAACGTTAACTCGAATAATCTCAATCAATCATTTCTATGGCACAGTCTTTTAGGTCATATCAATGAAACAAGATTAACTAAGCTACATAAGGATGGGTATTTCAGACCATTCAAATATGAACCTTATGGAACTTGTGAGTCTTGTTTACTTGGTAAAATGACCAAATTACCCTTCAAAGGTAAAAGATAGCGTGCAGCGGAGACATTAGAACTCATACACTATGATGTATACGGACCAATGTCAGTCACCGCTAGAGGTGGATTCTCCTACTTCATTACCTTTATCGATGATCACTCGCGATATGGGTATGTGTACCTTATGCGGTACAAATCTGAAGCCTTAGAGAAATTCAAAGTCTTCAAAGCTGAAGTAGAAAACCAGCTTAATAAAAGTATTAAGTCACTAAGGTCTGACCGAGGTGGTGAATACTTAAGCGACGGATTTCAAGATTAATTGAGAGAAAATGGCATTGTTTCCCAGTGGAAACAATGCCATTTTGGGGTTTTGCTATAGAAACTGCAACACTACTACTAAATCAAGTTCCTTCCAAGACTGCTAGTCTTAGTTATCTAAGAGTTTGGGGATGTGACGCATATGTTAAGCTCCCACAAACTAACAAATTGGATGATATGGTAGTTAAATGTAAGCTTGTAGGATATGTCTTGAACTCAAGAGCATACGTGTTCTACGTCCCAAATGAACAAAGAATATTTGTCTCACGAAATGCTAAATTTCTAGGGAATGAATTTCTTCTCAAGAAATATAGTGGGCGTAGACTTGACCTCGATGAGGTACGAGAAGAACAAACTAACATAGAACTAAGCCACAGGCCCCTCAGAAGGGCAGCGACGGAACAACCACAAGGTTATGAACTTAGAAGGTCTGGTAGGGAAATATATGAGCCTGAAAGATATGGTTTCCATATTGATGAGGAACATGATCAGGTCATTGATAATGACGATCCCACCAGTTATGACGAAGCAATGCGTGACATTGATTCAGTCAAGTGCCTTGAGGCCATGAAATCTGAAATAGACTTTATGTATCAGAATCAAGTCTAGGACTTGGTGGATGCATCTGAAGGGATAAAACCAATAGGCTGCAAGTGGATTTACAAGCATAAAACTGATGCAGAAGGCAACATCCAAACCTATAAGGCTAGGTTGGTGGCAAAAGGTTATAGACAAATCCAAGGAATTGACTATGACAAAACCTTCTCGCATGTTGCAATGATAAAGTCTATTCGAATTTTACCGGCACTAGCTGCACACTTTGATTATGAGATTTGGCAGATGGATGTCAAAACAGCTTTCCTTAATGGGAACCTCGTAGAGGAAGTCTATATGACACAATCTGAGGGGTTTGCATCTAAGGATGATCATAATAAAGTATGCAAGCTTAAACGATCCATTTATGAACTCAAACAAGCCTCTAGAAGTTGGAATATACGATTTGATGAGACGATCAAAGAATTTGACTTCATCAAAAATGTAGACGAGCCTTGTGTTTACAGGAAAAGTTGTGGGAGTGCTGTTATATTTCTTGTATTATATGTCGATGACATATTAATCATCGGGAATGATATTCCAATGATGGAAGCCACCAAGCAATGGTTATCTCAGAATTTCTCCATGAAATATTCGGGAGAAACAGCCTACATCCTCAGCATTAAAATCTACCGTAATAGATCTAAGAGGTTGTTAGGACTTTCTCAATCTACGTACATAGATTAAGTTTTGAAAAGATTCAAAATGGAAGATTCCAAAAGAGGTAATTTACCTACTTGTTATGGAATCAAATTATCTAAGGAGCAATGTCCACATACTCCTTCAGATAGAGAGCGTATGAGTAGGATCCTTTATGCTTCAGCAATAGGATCGATCATGTATGCCATGCTATGTACAAGACCTGATGTCTCTTATGCTCTTAGCATAACAAGCAGATATCAGGCAAATCCTAGTGAGCAACACTGGGCAGCTGTCAAAACAATCCTCAAGTATCTAAGAAGAACTAAGGATGTGTTTTTAACATACGGAGATTGTTCTGAGATGAAAGTCATTGGTTACTGTGATGTGAGCTTTCAGACCGATAAGGATGACAGCAGATCGCAAACAAGATATCTCTTTACTTTGAATGGTGGTGCTGTCAGTTGGAAAAGCTTAAAACAGTCAACTACAGTGGACTCCACCACTGAAGCCGAGTATATTGCAGCATCTGAGGCAACTAAAGAAGCAGTCTGGATAAAGAGTTCATCACGGAGCTGGAAGTACTTCCCGCGATAAAGAATGGCGTCATGATGTACTGTGACAACACGGGAGCCATTGCTCAATCAAATGAACCAAGGTCCCACCAGAAATCCTAGCATGTACTCATGTGATTTCATCTCATCAGGGAGATTGTTGAGAGAAAAGAAGTTATTATAGAGAAAATACCCACAGAAGATAATCTTGCAAATTCTCTAACTAAATGGCTGACTCAACAAAAGCATGATAGGCACACCTGAGAGTATGGTGTCCAGATTCATACTAGTTGGCTATAGTGCAAGTGGGAGATTGTTAGGGATATTCCTTATACCCAACTTGTGGATGGGCTATATGTACATGTATTTGTAATATTTTTATTAATTAATAAAATGGCAATTTTTAGTATACGTGTCTTACATAACTTATATGAATCATCAAACACTGTAATAAAGTCCTTGGAGTAATAAGATGATGGCTTCCACGCCTTATGAGAATCATTACTCTTAAACATTCCTAGTCATAGTCTTGTGAATAATCTGGGCGTTCACAAAGCGGAGAGACTAGCATGATGATATGATTCACCCTTAAGTGGGGTAGCCGATCTCATAGGCTACTAGCGGAGATCCGTCTGCTTGGTGTATCACATGGATGCATGAGTTGCTCGTGTCCATCGAACTGACCGCCGAAAGTTTTCACATGAAGTGGTTATCCCATGTATCTGTGAGAACTTTCATGTATCGATTGTATGACTAGTCCTTAGACTTGAGGTCTTTACAATCTTAGTGTGGATCAAATAACTTTGACATTCTCCTATCCCGGTTCAAAAGATCTGGTCATAAGGGTATGATTAGGTCATTTGTTGAAACACATGAAGTTTGTAAAGATACAACAGAGAATCGCCACTCTCTCGGATAAAATTTTCTTATAAGAGTAGTATTCTAGTTCGCGGGTTGATATGTGTGATCAGTGCTTGAGACTGTGGCCACAGCGGAAGAATCATGTGAGATTCTTGGGTTAGCACGATTCATGACACTATCAACATCATACCTTTGACTATATGGGTAGACAATTTCCATACCCTAGGTCAAACGGTGGGGATACAGTGAGGTGAGGGACCGTATCATATGTAAATCTTATACAGAATGTGTATATATCTTTCCTTCTCATTTGGGGGCCTTGGTATGTTGCTAGATGTCAACATTGGTCATTGAAATCCAACGACCATCTGATCGGAGGATAATTTATGTTCGATTAAATAATCACGATTATTTCATGTCCAACTTGAGGGGAACCCAAAAGGTCACACACAACAAAGTCGAAATCAATGGTTAACAGTGCACAATACAAATTTAACAGCATATATGATTGTTGTAGGAATTGTTCATAAATGGTTCAATGTGTTTAATTATTAAACAGATCATTTATGAGGTTCCATAGTGGCTTATGGATTGGTGAATGACGATAGGGGCACTTTGGGAATTGGAATAAATTAAAAAAAACATGAATAGTAATGTTTTTTTTTATTTGTTATTTGTTTTGAATTCCAATTCGGTCCAAACTTTTATTAGGGTTTTATAATCTCATTAAACCACTAAATTAAGATCCAATGGCTAAGATTAAATTAGCTTTTATCCCACATCGGATTCTTAATTAATTTGTTGTCTTTGGAGCACCTATATAAACCCAAAGAATTCTTTACAATTTTTGCACCAAACCTTTCATATCTTGGGTTTATATAAGTGAGCAACTCTAAAGTTTAAGAGTAAGCCACTGATTTTGATTATCCTTAAGTCTAATTGACTAGAGGAACCTCGAGTTAAAATTTTTGAGGTATTTGCCTAGGCTAGCACCAAGGGCAAAATACATGTGCATTCAAGGCGTAGTCCTGCCGTTGAGTTTTGGCTTTGGTGTGTGCATCTTTGGAGGCCACACACTTGGGTGGCTCTTTGGAACGTGGAAGAGATTGCTGAGTTCGAGAAAAGCTTGTAGATTGGAGGGAGGACTGAAGGAGTCTTTGGTTCAAGTAAGTCTTTTTCTTTCTTTTTTAAATTAGAGTTTTTATGATAGTTAGCATGTTTTTGTTTATGTTCTTTGCATGTTTTATGAGTTTTTATGCTTAGAATATATAGTAACATGCCTAGGCTTGTAGAATAATCAAAACAAATGGGTCTTGGGCAAAGGGATAGCGGCATCATAATTTTATTTATTTCATTTTCCGCTGCTGCACCCTCGCGGCCGCTTCCCAATATTACCAACTTTTATATTTAAAAATTGATGACGTTTTGTTGTATTCGAGTCAATCTACAAGTATGAGGATTTAAAGCATTTTGAATGTAATTAGTAAAAGTTATTTTTCACCAAAACTTAAAGAAAGATGTGTCATACAAGTTAATTTAGCAAATTCTTCTCTATTTTTAAATCAGAATATTTAATAAATCTAAAGAAACCGTACCTCTTCTAGATGATGCGTACATGGTCATTTGAGTTTGTGTCATATCAAGTCCAAGCTCAACGGCATGATGTCTTTCCAGGTGTTTGATCATATTGTCGTATCCAATTATAAGAAAACCCACAATAGTTGCATACTGCTTGTTACGGGCCAAATTTGGGCCCAATGGTAAAATATCTTTTCACTTCGCATCTGTGGATAGATAAGGCCCATGACAGCAATCCGGCCTTAAAGACTTCGAAAGCCCAAGACACGTCTCATGTTTCCATCTTAATCTTTCAACTACCGTAACAATTACACTACTCCACGTGGTGATACTCTCCACTAGACACGTTGTGGGCCCATCTTTGCTAATTATAACTGCAAAGCCAACTCAAAAGGTGGTGACACTAATCCTATAAATAGCAACATAATTCAGAGCATTCCTGGGTACGTCTTACTTCTAAAACTAGAGCTCTCAAAGCTTCATACATTCCAAACGTAAATACACCGCCCTCACGACAATCAAACTGAGATCAAGGTAACATCAAGCCTTGCTCTTCCTTATTTTCTGCTCATTATCATCATTGACTTGAGCGTCGAAGTGCCTACGGCACCCACCACACATGTGGGCAGTAACATCCTCGCTTATTTTACCTTTTTTGCATGATCACTAGTGCCTCATACTACAAATTCATGATTGTGGACCTCGGACGAAAATCAGCATCCACAATTTGGTACGGCCTTAGTGATTCATAGTAAGCAAAGATATCTCAGTCTATGGTTCCTAAACACAACCACTCATGGCTTCGAGCAGTGAGCAGACACCAGACCCTGTGGCAGCACAATTAGCTATGCTCCAAGAACGATTACGAACTTTAGAGGAAGAAAACCTGACCATCCGAAACTCCAACACAAACCTTCAAAAACTGTTGGAACCAATCTCTTCAACCTCTCAACATCGTGACACTCCAGATCACCCCAACAATCTTTCGATCCCAACCAACCTCTTGGGGGCATTCAATGATGTGGCAAGTGATGACCCACCAATAAACCATCAACCCCAAAATTGCCCAAGGAATATACCAATTTCTCCAGTTGATCAGGCACAACAAGTCACGTCTACTATGTGAAAAGAAATGCTAGAGTTTAAAGAAAATATTTTGTCCAGTCTACCTAGTGTAAGGTTACCAATAAGAAATAGCAGAGTTGGAATGATTTCTGATACACCATTTTTGTAGACCATCACATCCATCGAGCTACCAACGAAGTTGGGGATGGTAAACTTGGACCGAACTGGGAAGGTCCATACGTCATTACAAAGGTCGTTGGGCAATGAGCTTACAAACTGCAAACCATTGAGGGAACACCCATCCATAATAGTTGGAATGCAATTCATCTCAATCGATTCTACCGGTAATGTGTCCATGCTTAATCATGTTAAATGAAAGATTTTCTATTTGTAACTTCTAAAATGGTTCGAAGATTAAACAAAATGCGTTCAAAATTAATTAAGATTAGTTTTCCCATTCGACAATCATAGTTTTATACAAAATGGAAAGATAAGGTTAAACTTATAAATAGATTACAAATCTAACGCTTCCGGAGTCTCAGATGGTTGGTCTTTAGCAACAAAGTTCACACCAATGGGAACATCTTGATCTTGAGGAGTGGAGTCGACTCACAATGGATCAACATCTTGTTGGGGTTTTTGGCGCGGGCGCATCAGAAGCTCGCGGTTCGGGCGAAATCGTAAATTTTTAACTTTTTAAAATTACCAAATAAATTATTCAATGTCCAATATGAATAATTCATTTATATTTCACCTAAACATATTTATTCGATATCAAATAACGACATAAATAGGTTAGAAATATCGCGAAACTTTTACGAAAATGTTTTTTCGCAAAATGGCATAAAATACATTTTTGTCCGAACCGACCAACCAACACACATGGGGGCTGCCCAGGTCAGCTCTAATAGTGATTGGGCAGTTCATGGGCTGCCCAAACAGTGACCAATTCACTGTTTGGACAGCGGACACCCGGTAAGCCCGAAACTCACCTGGTATCGCTTTTTTCGCCGTTTTCGCATATTTCAACTCCAAAATAATTTTCGGCAATTGTTCCAATTCCCAAAACACATCCAATGCATTTATACAATATACTTTTCATCACCAAAATCACAGAAAATCCAGATCTGATTTGATAACCAAAAATATCATTTTTCATGCTTTAAATCCAATGTTTTCAACATTAATCATATCAACATTAACACCAACCAAAGCCACCACCTGTGAAGAACTCAAGAAAAATTCTAGGAGTTACAAGAGTGGTCATAACACTCTAGAGTGGAAACAAATCATCAAATGATAAAATTTAATCAATATTACACTAATATCATCCAATCAAACTTCACACATGTATCTACCTCCAAATCCATCCTCCAAATCAAAAAGCCCAAAAATATAAGAAATGAAGAAACCCTAGAACTATTCTAGATATTCAAGAACAAGAAACAAGCTTTCTAAGTTTAAGATTATTGAAGATTACCTTCAAATCTTGTAATTTCCATAAACTTTTTCTTGAATTTCTTCACTTTCTTCCTTAAATCTTCAAGAAAATTTTGGGAGTTTTCTTTTATGGAGGTGTTCGACCATGGAGTCTTATGAAAGGAGAAAACAAAATTTTCAACGTAAAAAATCAAGCCAAAACCGACTTATGGGTAAAAGAGGGGTATTTTGGTTATTTGGTCAATTAATCTAATTAAATATTGAAAATAAGCTTTAAATTAACAAATCCAATTTGTAAACTTTAAGCTTAATAGAATCATGCCACATGTAACCAATAATAATCAAACATATTACATAACAATTATGTAATATTGATATAATTTAATTATCTAGATATTTAATATTTAAATACCTAAATAATTAATTAATGCGATTATTATTATATATGTATTTTTATTTACATTAAATAACAAATACATATATTAATAGCATGTGTCAAAATCTCACTTCAGAAATAATTAATATGTATCAAATTAAATTTTGTATCAAATACAAATACACATTAATTATTAATTGACCGAAATGCTCCTAATGCATGTATTTTCGTTTAACCATTTAAACGATTCGAATTAACTCATTTAATTTGGTGAAGTATTATGAATAATCTATATTATTCATAACGCGTTGCCCAAGTTCTCAACAAGTACACTGCATATTGTGGGACTCTCTAAGTGTAGGTTTATCTGTCACATAATCCAATTTCGCGTCCATAATTCATCCACTCATGAATTATAACGACCACATATAATCTCACTAAACTATGCAAGTCGAGGTCATTGCATATGTATAATCCCTCTGTCATAGGCTATCAATATTATACCGGGGATATAGATAAGAACGTCAAATCCCTAAGGTATAATATAGTCGACTTTTAAATTTACGATATCTAAATAACACTCGGAACTCGCTTCCGAAGTATACCACGGCCATGGATTTACTAGATCGTAAATACGTATAAGATACATATGCCATGTACACAGGACTGACAGATTCTATCTGATACTCACATGATATCATGAGCATCAGTCCACACCCAATGAACAGGCGGAGGTCTGATCTAAATAGATCGGTGACGTGACTGACATCAAAGTGTGGATGATATCTCATATATCCACAACGGTATCTCAAGTCGAATGACCACTATGCTACTCGACTCGAGAAGATTCCTATTGACGTTGGTGTACCATCTATTAGGAAAATCTTTGGTGACTCATTCAGTGTTTATCAAATAAACACCTACACGTCTATACGAGTCTCCTAGGACTCATGGTTCATTGGGATAAACCGTCGGAGCAAGTCTCGATATACGACATGTACTGGTCTCAACGAATTTTACTAACCGACCCATGTCAGTAAATCTTGACCAGGAACTTAATTTGAGAATATACAACTTATAGTGACGCTTCTCAATGTCAATTATAAACTACGTTGTAACTGTGCACTATGTTGTAAATCCTGAGGTCTTTGTCTAATATATATGTATCATTAAATCAGATTTAGTTTCAATCTAATCGTAATTAGATCAAATACATATATAAAAACAAGAGGTGCTACCATAAATAAGTAATATTATGGAAAAATAAATTATTTGTATTCACGAATCAGACATAAATACGATCCGGATTGGCACTCCGAGCACCAACCATAACACATCTTCACTTTCCTTTCCCAGACCTTCAACCATCACCATCTCAACTTCAATTATTGCAACTTCCTTATCCCCAACCTCATTCGATTGAACCTCTTCTCATTTCCCTTCTTCTCCACCTTTACTTGAAAGAGAGAGCCCAGCCACCAGCCTATCATACTCTCGAATTCATTTTTCTGGCTTCCATTCGACGTGCTTCCCAGTAAGATATTCCTTCATCAAATTACTTCTATCTTTCATCATGGATTCAAAGGCAATCACCTCTAGTTGTTCAAGCAGCTGCTCATTCTCTTTCTTCGCATTGTCAAAGCCTTGTTTGCAGGCTTCAATAATGGATTCAGATATATCTCTTTCCACTTCAAGTAACGTTTTGGTATCTTTTAGTTATTTCTCCATCCCATTTTCCCTTCTTCTCAGAAGCATCAAGTCCAGACTTCAACTCAGCTACTTCATTCCTCATTGTAGTAAGAGATTTCTCCAACTCCCTCATTCACCTTTGGCTCGACTCAACATATTCTTGCATAAAGAGACCATACTCCATAACCTGAAAACAAATTTATAAGATCTCTCATTCGACAGAAAGATTTATTAAAATACATATACGATTATTTTACACCTTACCTGATAACTCATTGTCGTAATCTTTTTGCTCGTTTCTGATGGACCTAATTCGGTCAGCCGCTACTCATCTTCTTCAAAAAGAAGCCATTTTATAAATTTGGAAAGGCTAGAAGGATCTGAGATCGCAATCGTCCCGTGAGGAATCTTCACTATAACATCTTCTAGATCCTCCTCCATTTCAACCATAGTTTTCCTCTTTTTGGAAGCCGAAGCCTTCTCAGTCAGATGTTTCATCACAGCATGAACATCAGCTGAAGCAACCTCCATTGGCCTAGGGACTTCAGCCTCTACCGCTTCAGGTTCCTTCTCTTTGGCTTTCTTAGTTCTTCTTCTGCTTCTCATTTCATCAAGTGAAGCACATTGAAATGACCCGACATAATTTCTTCTATGCACAAAAACTCCTCGGGAGTCAGAGATTTTAATAACAGCAACCTCCCAAATGTTACTTGAATCGCCCAAGTGCACAATATCACGACCAAAATATGTTTATATAAAGCCAAAAAGGTACCTTCCAAATCAAAAACTTCCTTCCACAGCAGGGTCATTCTCAATCTCCTTTCTTCTAAAACAAATCTCCAATTTCTTTCGATAGCAAGCAAACTGAGAATGTGCTTCGTATTTGATATGACTCTACAGGTGGTATCGAAACTCATGTTACGCTGAAGGCCTAAAAAGGAAAATGGAGAAATTTCAGCCATGCAAGTAATAAATATAAATATATAAAGGTAGAGTTAAACATTAACTCGATGAATTCTAGTATTCTGGAATGCTACCAGCCCCAATCGACCCAAAATCACTCTCCCCACTAATAAAGAAATAACATTTATGCCAGTCCCCCCTGTCATTTGTTGTGAGCCCTAACACCAGAGGCTCTTTTTTCGGGCGAAGATACAAATGATATCTCTCATTCTCTCTCAAGTGCTCCTTCATGTAATATGTGTACAATAGGTCCTTCACACCAATTTCAATCCCCAACTCAAAAGATATACACTCAAGCGACAACAAAATCCTCCATGTGTTTGGAATCAACTGGGATGGAGCCAATCGATAATGGTTCAACACTTCCCATACTAACTTGGGAATTGGGAATCTAAATCTATCACTGAACGGGCGCTCATAAAATCCAATCCACTCAGGTATTTTGTAATATATCCTTTCAATCGATGTGGCTAGCCTGACTACTATTGACTGAGGAAACCTGTACTTCGACTTCATCTCTCTCATTGATTTTTCGGTCACTCGACTAGTAGGGTTCCGGGTTAAAATGTTCGTCGGTTCACTTGTACTTGGAATCCCACTCGACTCTCCAATGGCAGGTAGTGACCTCAGTGGTGTCGCATCGGTGGGTATTCCTGATGAGGGTTCGGCTATTGTTACAAGTCCAGCCTCAATAAGATCTTCATTCGATCAGTCCCTATAAATTTCGGTACCACTCGACTCACTCGGAGATGGTTCAATATATCTTTCAATTTTTACACCTAAGCTATCCGAAGATTTTTCACTCGACATTCTCCCAAACGACAAAAGTACAAACACCAATTTCCTAAATTTTCTACTGTCTAAAAGATCAAAACTACCCAAATCCTCAAACAAAATCGCAAGAGTTTCACTATAAATTTCAAGACCAAACAGCTTATTTTAACTAAGAATAGCTTGAATATACGCTATGAATAATTAAGGATAATGAAGAACACGAGAAGATTTTGAAGAATACCTTATAAGTTTGAGACTTCTCCCAACTTGTTGAATGAAGGAAGCTTTTATGAATGAAATGAAGGAGCAATTGAAACCCTCTCTTATACCATCCATTTTAGCGCCTCAAATTCCCGCCTAAAACACCTTGTAATTCCCACTATGGTTGCATTGATATTTGGAGAAGGGCCTAGAAATGTTCAAAGGTCCATTGTACGTCCAATCGAATAAGAAGTTTATTCAATATTATCCACTGAAGGAAGTCATGATTGGTTATCGTTTCATGATTGACAAATGACGAACCGTGATGGATTTAGAGGTTTTATTCGACACGAGATCATATAAAGACTTGGCACACGAGGATGTTCCACTCGACATGATATCATATGGAGGTTTGGCATGAGAAAGATGTCTCAGACGACAATATATAAATTAATCCTTGGCAGGGAGGTCCCCAAACGACAATGCGTGTATGAAGGTTTGGTATGAGAAAGATGTCTCAGACGACAATACACAAATTAATACTTGGTAGGGAGGTCCCCAAACGACAATGCGTGTATGGAGGTTTGGCATGAGAAAGATATCTCAGACGACAATATATAAATTAATCCTTGGCATGGAGGTCCCCAAACGACAATACGTGTATGGAGGTTTGGCATGAGAATGATGTCATATACGACAATACACAAGTGAATTTTTGGTAGAGAGGTCTGAATCGAAAATATATGTATTGAGACTTCACATGAGGTGGATATCCCAATCGACACTTCATGCATGAAGACTCAATATGAAAACTTTGCAAGGACATTCCAGTCGACACTATATGTATTAGGACTTGGAGTGATGATATTCCAATCGACATGCATGTATGAAGACTTTGCTGGGACATTCCAGTCAACACTACCATAATGAAGACTTTGTGTGAAGACATTCCGATCAACATGCATGTATGAAGATTTGGTGTTTGGACATCCCGGTCGACATACAGAAATGAAGACTCAGAATGAAGCTTATGCCCCATTCGACATCTACATGTGTGTAGCTTAAGACTTATTATAGATCCCAGACGCGTATATGTCTTGAGGCTTGATATGTATCTCATTCGACATCTACGTGAGTGTAGCTTGGTGTTTAAAGAGGAACCCAGTCCACATAATGTGTCATTGACTTGGGACAAATTAAGAATGACATAGTTAACATCTCAGCGTATAGCTTGGGGCATAACATGGATCCCAATCGACACTACACTCTTGTAGCTTGACACTTGTTGGTGATCCCAATCGACCCTACACGCCAGTATCCCGACCTTCATCTGGTTCATTCGGCTAGGAACATTACCCATGGCTCATGTAGAGTCAAGTTGAAGATATGGCCTTCATCTGGTACATATGACATTGAAGACTCCTCTGGTCCTTTGACCAGTAGTATGGGGATTATCCTGACCTTCATCTGGTTCAGTCGACTGGGAACATTCACATGGCTAATGTAGAGTCAAGTTGAAGACTTGGCCTTCATCTGGTCCAGACGACATTGAAGGCTCTCATGGTCCTTTAACCCGTAGTATGGGGATTATCCTGATTTTCATCTGGTTCAGTCAACTGGGAACATTCCCCATGGCTCATGTAGAGTCAAGTTGAAGACCTGGCCTTCATCTGGTCTAGACGATATTGAAGACTCTCATGGTCATTTGACCCATAGTATTGGGATTATCATAACCTTCATCTGGTTCAGTCGACTGGGAACATTCCCTATGGCTCATGTAGAGTCAAGTTGAATACTTGGCATTCATCTGGTCCAGACGACATTGAAGACTCATCTGGTCCTTTGACCCGTAGTATGGGGATTATCCTGACCTTCATCCGGTTCAGCCAATCGGGAACATTCCCTGGGCTCATGTAGAGTCAAGTTGAAGACCTGTCCTCCATCTGGTCCAGACAACATTGAAGACTCCCAATGTCATTTGAAGCGTAGTATGGGGATTATCCTGACCTTCATCTGGTTCAGTCGACTAGGAACATTTCTCATGGCTCATGTAGAGTTAAGTTAAAGACCCGGCATTCATCTAATTCATACGACATTGAAGACTCCCATGGTCATTTGAACCATAGTATGGGGATTATTCTGACCTTCATTCAGTTCAGTTGACTGGGAACATTCCCCATGGCTCATGTAGAGTCAAATTGAAGACTTGGCCTTCATCTGGTCGAGACGATATTGAGGACTCCCATGGTCATTTGACTCGTAGTATGAGGATTATCATGACCTTCATCTGGTTCAGTCAACTGGAAACATTCCCCATGGCTTATGTAGAGTCAAGTTGAAGACCTGACCTTGATCTGGTCTAGACGACATTGAAGACCTGGCCTTCATCTGGTCCAGACGACATTGAAGACTCCCATGGTCCTTTGACCTGTAGTATAGGGATTATCCTGATCTTCATCTGGTTCAGTTGACTGTGAATATTCCCCATGGCTCATGTAGAGTCAAGTTGAAGACCTGGCCTTTATCTGGTCCAGACAACATTAAAGACTCCCATGGTCATTTGATCTGTAGTATGGGGATTATCCAGGCCTTCATCTGGTCCAGACGACATTGAAGACTCTCATGGTCATTTGACCTGTAGTATGGGGATTATCTTAACCTTCATCTGGTTCATTCGACTAGAAACATTCCCCATAGCTCATGTAGAGTCAAGTTGAAGACCTGGCTTTTATCTGGTCCAGACTACATTGAAGACTCCCATGGTCCTTTGACCCGTTGTATGGGGATTATCCTGGCCTTCATCTGGTCCAGAGGATATTGAAGACTCTCATGGTTCTTTGACCCGTAGTATGGGGATTATCCTGGCCTTCATCTGGTCCAGACGATATTGAAGACTCTCATGGTTCTTTGACCCGTAGTATGAGGATTTTCTTGACCTTCATCTGGTTCAGTCGACTGGAAACATTCCCCAAAGCTCATGTAGAGTCTAGTTGAAGACCTGGCATTCATCTGGTCTAGACAATATTGAACACTCACATGGTTCTTTGACCGTAGTATGGGGATTATCCTGACCTTCATATGGTTCAGTCGACTGGGAACATTCCCAATGACTCATGTAGAGTCAAGTTGAAGACATGGCCTTCATCTGGTCCAAACGACATTGAAGACTCCTCTGGTCCTTTGACCCATATTATGGGGATTATCCCGGCATTCATCTGGTCTAGGCGACATTGACGACTCCCATGGTCGTTAGAGCCATAGTATGGGGATTATCCTGACCTTCATCTGGTTCAGTCGACCTGGAACATTTCCCATGGCTTACGTAGAGTCAAGTTGAAGACTAGGCCTTCATCTGGTCCAGACGACATTGAAGACTCCACTGGTACTTTGACCTGTAGTATGGGGATTATCCTGACCTTCATCCGGTTCAGTCGACTGGGAACATTCCCCAAGGCTCATGTAGAGTCAAGTTGAAGACTTGGCTTTCATTTGGTCCAGACGATGTTGAAGACTCCCCTGGTTTTTTGACCCATAGTATGGGGATTATCCTGACCTTCATCTGGTTCAGTCGACTGGGAACATTCCCCAAGGATCATGTAGAGTCAAGTTGAAAACCTGGCCTTCATTTGGTCCAGACGATGTTGAAGACTCCCCTGGTCATTTGACCCGTAGTATGGGGATTATCCTGACTTTCATCCGGTTCAGTCGATTAGGAACATTCCTCATGGCTCATGTAGAGTCAAGCTGAAGACCTGGCCTCCATCTTGTCCAGACGACATTGAAGACTCCCATTGTCCTTTGACCCGTAGTATAAGGATTATCCCGACCTTCATCCGGTTCAGTCGACTGGGAACATTCCCCATGGCTCATGTAGAGTCAAGTTGAAGACATGTCCCTCATCTAGTCCAGACGACAATGAAGACTCCCATAGTCCTTTGACCCGTAGTATGGGGATTATCCTGACCTTCATTCGGTTAAGTCGACTAGGAACATTCCCCATGGATAATGTAGAGTCAAGTTGAACATCTGGCCTTCTTCTGGTCCAGACGACAATGAAGACTCTCATGGTCTTTTAACCCGTAGTATGGGGATTATCCTGACCTTTATCTAGTTAAGTCGACTGGGAACATTCCTCATGGATTACGTAGAGTCAATTGAAGACCTGACCTACCTTTGGTCCAGACGACATTGAAGACCTGACCTTCATCTGGTCCAGACGACATCGAAGACTCCCCTGATCCTTTGACAATAATATTGGGATTATCCTGACATTCATCTGGTTCAGTCGACTGGGAACATTCCTCATGGCTCATGTATTGTCAAGTTGAAGACATGGCTTTCATCTTGTCCAGAAGACATTGAAGAATCCCATGGTCCTTTGAACCGTAGTATGAGGATTATCTTGGCCTTCATCTGGTCCAGACGACATTGAAGACTCCCCTAGTCCTTTGACCCGTAGTATGGGGATTATCCTGACCTTCATCCGATTCAGTCGACTGGGAACATTCCTCATGGCTCATGTAGAGTCAAGTTGAAGACCTGGCCTCCATCTGGTCCAGACGACATTGAAGACTCCTCTGGTCATTTGACCCGTAGTATGGGGATTATCATGGCCTTCATCTGGTCCATACGATATTGAAGACTCATCTGGTCCTTTGACCCGTAATATGGGGATTATCCTGACCTTCATCTGGTTCAGTCGACTGGGAACATTCCTCATGGATCATGTAGATTCAAGCTGAAAACCTATCATCCATCTGGTCCAGACGACATTGAAGACTCCTCTGGTCCTTTGACCTATAGTATGGGGATTATCCTGGCCTTCATCTGGTCCATACGACATTGAAGACTCCCCTAGTCATTTGACCCGTAGTATGGGGATTATCATGACTTTCATCTGATTCAGTCAACTGGGAACATTCCCCATGGCTCATGTAGAGTCAAGCTGAAGACTTAACCTCCATTTGGTCCAGACGACATTGAAGATTCCACTGGTCCTTTGACCCGTAGTATGGGGATTATCCTTGCCTTCATCTGGTCCAGACGACATTAAAGACTCCCATGGTCCTTTGACCCGTAGTATGGGGATTATCCTAACCTTTATCCGGTTCAGTCGACTGGGAACATTCCCCATGGCTCATGTAGAGTCAAGCTGAAGACCTAGCCTATATCTGGTCTAGACGACATTGAAGACTCTCATGGTCCTTTGTCCCGTAGTATGGGGATTATCCTGACCTTCATCCCGTTTAGTCGACTGAGAACATTCCTCATGGCTCATGTAGAGTCATGTTGAAGACTTGGACTTCATCTAGTCCAGAAAATATTGAAGTCTCATATAGTCCTTTGACCCTTATTATGGGGATTATCCTGACCTTCATCCGATTCAGTCGACTGGGAACATTCCACATGACTCATGTAGAGTCAAGCTGAAGACCTAGCCTCCGTCTGGTCCAGAAGACATTGAAGACTCCCCTTGTCCTTTGACCCGTAGTATGGGGATTATCCTAACCTTCATCTGATTCAGTCGACTGGGAACATTCCCCATGGCTCATGCAGAATTAAGTTTAAAATTTGGCTTTCATCTGGTCCAGTCGACGTTTAAGAAGCCAAATCAGATTCCAGATGATGCACTCAATAAAGTACTCTACAAGCCAAATATTCTTCAACTTAAAGAGTAAGAAACAAACTATGCAGGCCAAATTTGGGCCCAAGGGTAAAATTGTCTTTTCACTTCGCATATGTGGATAGATAAGGCCCAAGACATCAATCTGGCCTTAAAGACTTCGAAAGCCCAAGACACGTCTCATGTTTCTATCTTAATCTTTCAACTACCATAACCCCATTTTGTTAAAAATTACACCTACTCCACGTGGTGATACACTCCACTCACCAAAAGCTTTAATTATTAGACACGTTGTGGGCCCATATTTGCTAATTATAACTACAAAGCCAACTCAAAAGGTGGTGGAACTAATCATATAAACAGCAATATAATTCAGAGCATTCTTGGGGAAGTCTTACTTCTCAAACTAGAGCCCTCAAAGCTTCATACATTCCAAACGTAATCACACCGCCCTCACGGCAATCAAACGGAGATCAAGGTAACATCAAGCCTTACTCTTCCTTATTTTCTGCTCATCATCTTCATTGACTTGAGCGTCGGAGTGCCTACGGCACCCACCACACCAGTGGGCAGTAACCTCATCCCTTATTTTATCTTTGTTTGCAGGATCACTAGTGCCCCATACTATAAATTCACGATTGTGGACTTCAGACGAAAATCATCATCCACACTGCTTTTGACCCTTCATTTGCAGTATCGATTAAATGAAAATGAATTTTAAAAACATCCGAGGAACGAGACTTAACTTCTCTTCTCCGTGAACCGATACTAGGGCCGCTCTCTTGGGTTGGCACATTTGACATTGTGTTCTCAGATGAGCTTGCCATTTGTTGTTTAAGAAATTTTAAAGAATTATAGAATAAGGAATGAGAGAATTGTAATTGTAATGAGAGAATTGTAATTGTATATGAGAGAATTGTAGGAATTGAGAGAATTGAGAATTGAGAAATTGGTGTGTTGAAATAATGAAAAATAACCTCTATTTATACATTTTTAGAATATTTTTGTGATACTTAAAATGCTCCTAAAAGTAGCCATTTTATTAATGTTATTATGGGTAATTTGGGAAATCCCTAAAAAAAAATTATTTACCGTTCGGTTCTAGTGGTTCCAACCGGTTCGGTTAGGGTCAGAACCCTAACCAAACCGTTCAAATACGATTCCGGTTCCGGAATTGTAACTGGATCGGTTGGAACCGGAACCATCCGGTTCCAACCAATTCGGTTTCAGTTCGGTTCCTGTTTGGAACCGAAACCTTGGTCTGGTCTATGCTCAGCACCTTAGAAACTCAGCCTGCTCCATAGTTCTCTCTGAAAATTTGTGGAGTTTAAGCTATTGTGTGTTTTAATTTTTCAAGATTTGTTGTAATTTATTTTTCTTATATTAATAAAATTATGCATGTTTTTTTATTCAAATCATGAGTAGCTACTTGGGTGAAGGGTGAAACTCTTAATATGAGACTATATATTAATCTTACTTAAGTTATAATCAATAAATTGTAATCTGAAGACTAATATTTAGTCTTCTCTTGTATTTGTGAGTGTCTTGATTCGCTGTAGACAATCTCATCTTAATTGGCACAATTAATTCTTTACTCATATTATATGAGAGAGTAATTTAAATATGGACTAATTATCGATAAAATTGTATCACCGCCTATATGGTTGGTTTTATATAATTTGGTATAATTGAGCACTTATCTAGACTTATTATAGATAAATGTTGTCACCACTTATATGGTTAGTTTTATATTTTTTGGCATAATTAATTCCTGAAGTAAATTAACTGAGTAATAATGATAATTTATATATTATAAAAAGTAAGATTTATTTATATTTGAAAGATTAAGAGTGGATCTTATAACCCAAGTATTTTAATTTATTGTTGCATTCTATTATAAAAATGACTCATCACTTCAATCAATTTAGTCTTTTTTATTTTTACTCGAAATATTATTTTATTTTATTAAATATATTCCTTGTGGATCAACCCCGAACTTACTGTGTTATTTTATTACTTTGACACTCTTATACTTGGGAGTAAATAACCAATTTATAAGTGTGTCAAGTTTTTGGCGCCGTTGCCGGGGAATACACTTTAATACATAAAATAATAATTTAACATCCTTGCATTTATTTTATTTTTTGCATCTCACTTTTTTTCTTCTTTGCATTTGTGTAGATCCAAGATGTATTGATTGATCCTAATGAATTCTGAAACCGAACATCCCACGTATAGACAAACCTTGTACTTGATTCTTCAAGGTTACATGAGATAAAAAAATTCAATTAAAATGGAGCTTGCACTTTGCCAAAGAATTTCTTGAATCATCATCATCTATAGATTCTTCCATAATTTTTTTGTGAGTACCTAATTCGAGAAATTGAGACAACTGAAGGAGAAATTTAATTGAGATCTGAATTGACAAGAGTCAGATGATGTTTTTAGAATCTAATCACTACACTTATTTTATTTTTTCTTTTGTCATTTATTTTTACTTTTTGTCATTTGTTTATTATTTTTTCTTTTTGTAAGTATTGCATTTGGATATTTAAATTTTAGCATATAGTATGTATTTAGATTGCATGAGATATTGGTCTCGATCGTCTAATGGTAGATTAAATATAGAGTCTCTATCACCTTCACCGTCAGTTAAAATGGCTGATCCACCAAAATGAAAACTCATTTGGCCGATAACTAAATAAATCTTCGGGATTAATTTGTATTTCTCATTAATAACCCCTCCCAAAGCTTCCACTACAAAATCATTTAAGCCTTCTTGAAAATTAATTTTGAGAGAAAGCGGGAATTGTAGAAAAATTGAACTCGATGGGTTTGATCCTAACTTAGAGGAACCTGAGATAGAACTAGAGATCCAACTAGGTGAATGATCTTTGACACAAATTTTATGATGGTCGAGCAGAGCATCAAGACCTCTAAAGAGACTATTTTTGACGTCAAATGCGAGCCTCGATGTTCTCGAGATAGATCTGATCACTTATAAAAATGCGATATTAGATATCGATTCGGGAAAATTACAAGAAGTTATGAAATTCGAAATGGATTCTATACATGACAATTAAATTTGGAACTTAGTTGAGCTTCCTTAAGATAAGGCCTTACCATAATAAATATAAAAATTCTATTATATACATTTAAAAATTAAAATTTCTTTTATATTTGAGTGCCTTATCAAAATATATATATATATATAAAAACTAATATTATTATGGTTAATCCCATAATAGATGGGCTTGAGAACAGTCAAAGTAATAAACTCATATTCAAATGGTTAATAAAAACACATAAAAATGCCCATTTAAATGGGCTTGAGAACGTCATCCCAATCTCATAATAGAACATTTATATAATACAAGAGTGATATCACTTCAATTCAACTTAATAAATTAACACACATATTAAAATATTAAAAAATAATTAAATAAATTATAATAATATTTAAATTAATATTAAGTCACTCAAATGTCAATTGTATCGAAAAAAATAACATTTTATAATGAGTGTATGAGTACTCTTGAATTATTTGATGGGAGAATAATAAATCACAAGGCTTGATGTGAGAGACTTTTTCAGAGATTTGCATAATGGAAAGAATAAGGGTACGTTTAGTAAAAAGTATTAGATTTAGAGTATAAGTTATGGAATAAACATTATAGTATAAACTAACTTATAAGCTCTTTAGGGTGTTTGGTTAGATATTAGAGTATAAGTTATCAAATTACAAATAAGGCCATATAGAAAAAATTAATATAAACAAACTTGTGTATTACAATGATAAAATTATAAAATCTTGACAAACATTTTAAAATAAGCTAGTTTTTAGTTAACGCTAGCGTTTTTGTGTGTTTAGTGACGAGCGTTAACGCTCCACCAAACACTACCTAGTTGTTTGAATGAAAAGATTAATAGTGTGTTTATTTTAGGATAATGAGAATGGATAAATGTAAATCATTTTCATTAAGGTTGTTTACTTTATAAAATTAAATAAAAATTGAAATATGAATGGAAGTGGGGCCTACACATTTGGAGTGGGGAATAAAAGTTTCATTCCCACCACCCCTAATGGGAATAGGAATCACATTCCCAATAATATGGGTGTGCATTAATCGGTTTTAATCGATTAACCGAACCGTTCTGACCCGTTTTTTTATAACGGTTCGGTTATTGTGATTAAATCGGTTTTTGCGGTTAAAATTTTTAACTTTTTCAGTTATTCGGTTCGGTTACGGTTATGAGATTCGTATAACCGAACCGACCGATTAACCGAAATATATACATGCTTCAAAATCCTAAATAAGTAAATAATAAAATTTCATAGACATATTGTTAGATAAATTGTTAAAACCAAAATTATTAAATTATTAGCTATTAAGAAACCCAAAATTTCATAATATTGGGTTAAATATTAAATTTGATGAATATGAATTTATATTTGTGTTAAATTACTTTGTTGAATGTTGAGTTGATGAATTTATATTTGTTGGACTGGTTAATAACCGAATTAACCAAAATCGACCGAAATATAATGGTTAAATTGGTTAATGGTTATGTGTCATAATATGGTTAAATCGGTTACACATTTACTTAACCGAAAAATTTCGATTCGGTTAAAAAATCAAAGATTAACCGACCGAACCGACCGATGCACACCCTTACTCATTATTGGCTAAAAAAATTTCTTTTGCGTAATGACGATCATGTCCTTGATTTCCCCGTGTCAGCTTTCAAATCATCGCACGTTAGTCATTGAGTAATGATGAGTAACGATATGTTTGCCTAATTAAGCACATAAATAAATATATAAATACTAAAAAATAAATGGTCAAGCTAACGGTGCCGTACTTATTGAGGATTCATTTTAGGAAAATTTTCACATCATTTTTATGGAAAATGTAAAAAATTATTAAAATAT
>SKCR01017502.1:0-44536 GCA_019454045.1 Zanthoxylum bungeanum | reverse complement strand
AGTTGCAGATTAAAGAAGACACAAAGATCTACAACTTGAAGATTTAAATATTTTCGAATTATGAAGTTTGGAAGGCCAAAATTGATTAACAATCCAATATATTTTCTGTAATTACTATAGTCATTTTCAAAATATAAAATAAAATAAGTAAAATATAAAATAAAAGTTGTCAAACTTCCACCAAACATGCTTCCATGTTTGATGTCATGTTTGGTGCCATGTTTGATGTCATTTTTGGTGCCATGTTTGGTGGAGCAATTGGTGGAGCAATTGGTTGAGCAATTGGTGGAGAAATGGTGGAAGCCTTTAGATTTTCCTATAAATACCAAGCTTAACTTTGTCAATTTTCCATGCTTTCTTTAGAGAAATTTCTCCATGAAAACCTAACGGAAAGTGTCTTGTATATTATTTAAGTTTTCTTGTATTTTCTTTTTATTTATATAATAAAATTTTATGTGTTTTCTTTTACAGTATGAGCAGATAATCTCATTTTGCTGAGGTGAAGAGGTAAGACTTTTAATATAATAAATTTGATTAATCTCCCTTATTTTAATAATAATTTGGATTAATTAGTTACCGCCTATATAGCCGGTTTAGGTGAAAACCTTATTTATTGCCTATATGGTCGATTTTTCATTTCAGATGTAGTTTCTGCCTATATGGTCAGTTTAGGTAATAACCATGTTACCGCCTATATGGTCGGTTGGATTTAATTGAGATAAATGAAATTAACGCCTTTATGGTCTGGTTAATTAATCGGTAAACATTGAGAATAAATGAGATTTCTAATTTTGAAATATTAAAAGTGGATCCTCTAACCCCCAACATTTTCTTTTATTGTACTTTCACATTTTTAATTCCAGCATTTACTTTATTTAATTTCCAGCATTTCTTTTATGTCTTTTAATTCATTTAAGCTTTTATTAGCTTTAGATATGTTTCTTAGCTAAGCCCATTATCTGGGGTTGTGATGAATTATAATATCACTGGTTAATAAGGTGTTGTTTTATTGAGCCTTAGTCTTAATGCTTCTTGTTAAGTGGCCATTAATAAAATTGAACTGGTAAACTTAAAATGAACTTGGAAAAGAGATTTTAGGTTTAAGACCCTAGACTTAATAACCCACGATCTTCCTTGAGGATAGATAACCCTTTAATATATTTCCTTATAGGATAGGAATATACCTGTCTGGCGGGGGTAACCATAATTGGAACTTAATCTTAATGAATTCAGGTAACTTGGTTGACATTGGAATATGATTAATTGGGTTACATTGGGTATTTGTATCTGACCATCGGAAGAGGCTTTTACATATTTTCGTGTTCCAGGTTAATAAACCAATATATTGCACAAACGTGAAATAACCATTTCATCTTAAAAAGATATTGGAACGAATCACAACCCTTTATAGTTTTAAAATTTGAATTTTCCTTAACCTAATTTCCAAGCAATTTAATTTAATTATTTTAAGTTTAAATTCACCATCCAATTAAACAATCAAACCATTAGATACTTGTAAAATCTAGTTTCATAACTAATAGCTTAGGTATCAAGTCCTCGTGGGATTGATACTTTTTATACTACTTGAACGATACGTGCACTTGTATTAGACGCATGTGATTATGCACCGATCAAGTTTTTGGCGCTGTTATCGGGGACTTATTTATCTTTTACTATTAGTTTTGGGGTTAGATACCTTTACTTGTATCTCATTTCTTTTTACTTATTTGTTTTCTTGTGTTTCAGGTTCTCAAACACTACATGAGACGACCAGAAGCTTTGAACTCCGACCGCTTGACCCAAAGATTGAAAGAACCATCAGACAGTTGAGAATGGAAAGGCGAGAAGGGCAAGAAGTAATTGTTAACATGGAACCTGAACCTTTAGAAGTGGCACCACCAATTCCCATTCGAGACAGAACCATTCCGGTGGTTGACGACCTCATTTCTTGTATTGTACTTCCTCCCTTACCAGTAAATGCGTGTGACATCAAAACATGCATTCAGATGATTCAGTAGTCAGTTTAGTTTGGGGAGAATGCAACTGAAGATCCTAATGCTCACATCAGCAACTTCTTGGAAGTTTATGGCACTTTTAACTACAACAAAGCATCTGAAGAAGCAATGAGATTGCAAGTTTTTCCATACTCTTTGAAAGACAGAGCAATGGCTTGGCTACATTCATTACCAGCAGGTTCCATCACAACTTGGAACACTCTAGCCACCAAATTCCTTGCAAATATTTTCCACCAACCAGAACAGCAAAACTGAGGAATGACATCACATCTTTTGTACAATTTGATTCGGAAACTCTCTACGAAGCTTGTGAAAGGTATAAAGATTTGCTCCGGAAATGTCCTCACCAAGAGATTCCAAAATGGCTTCAAGTCCAAACTTTCTATAATGGATTTTCTGGATTAATGAGAACTTCAATTGATACTGCTGTTGGAGGAGCCTTGAAGGCGAAAGGAGAATATCATACTTGGGACCTTATTGAAGAAATGGATAACAAAAATTCCTTGTGGCCAACAGAAAGAAGCATTATCCAGAGAATTGCAGGAATTATAAAGTTGGAGCCAACACAGCAGTAAATGCCAAGCTAGACCAGCTATGCAAATTCATGGAGACTCTCACTATGCAAGGTAATTTTGGATCCACAAGTTCACCATATGGAGGAGCACCAGAACCAATTCAGCATGAAGAGACGGTGAACTATGTCAACAATTTCAATAGACAGGTGAACAATCCATATTCCAACAATTACAACCCAGGGTGGAGGAATCATCCCAATTTTTCATGGAACAATAATTCAGGGCAAAAGAACTTACACCACCTAGATTCCAACATCCAAACAAAGGCCAGGAGTAGATAAATAAACCAGGAATAACATAAATTCTGACTCAGTTAAAAAAAACATGATGCTATTTTTCAAAGCCAATCTACTTCCATCAAAACACTGGAGAATCAAATTGGAAAACTGGCCAATGCTCAGAGTTACAGACCGCCAGGAAACCTCCCTAGCAACACAAACCAAATCCAAGGAACCAATGGAAGGAGCAATGTCAATACATTACTTTGAAAAGCGGTACTGAGATCAATAAAGATGTTAGAATCAATGCAACAATCGAGGAAGTTCCAAAAGAGGCAATTCCACAGATGGAGGAAAAAGAAGCAAAGGAAAAAGAACAGATCATTCCAACTCCATATTTTCCACAGTGATTTCAGAAAAATAAATTGGACAAGCAGTTTGCTCGATTCCTGGAGGTGTTCAAAAAGTTGCACATCAACATTCAATTTACAGAAGCATTGGAAGAAATGCCTAGCTTTGTCAAATTCATGAAAGACACTCTATCACGAAAATGGAGATTGGGAGATTACGAGACAGTAACATTGATAGAAGAATACAACACCATCATTCAGAGGAAACTTCTTCCAAAGTTGAAAGATCCTGGTAGTTTCACAGTCCCATGCACCATTGGAGAACATTATATCGGTAAGGCTTTATGTGACTTAGGTGCAAGTGTTAATTTAATGCCATTTTCTATTTACAGGAAACTGCAAATTAGAGAAGCAATGCATACCTCAGTTTCTTTGCAACTTGCTGATCGGACGCTCGTATTTCCAAGAGGTGTTGTTGAAGATGTGCTGGTCAATGTCGACAAACTCATTTTCCCAGTAGATTTTATTATCATTGACATGAAAGAAGACAAAGATGTTTCTATTATCCTTGGGAGACCACTTCAGATCAGTAATATTTGTTTCATGTAGTTAGTTTGAAACTCTAATGAAACAATAGGTATTTTGTTCCAGAGCAACAACATAATGCTGTTGTTCTAGTTCAGAAAATGTTGTTGTTCTGGTTCCAGAACAGCAGCATTTGGCTGTTCACGTGAGACCATGGATGACAAAAATCAAGCTGTGATAAAACGTCGAACCTACTTGATTCAAAATTTGAATTGGATCAAACAAGCTGATTTGTGAATGCTAATTTTAGGAACAAATGTATTTTCTCATGATGTTGTTATATCTTTATCACCAAAATCAGTATCCTTTAAAAGTATATATGGTTAAATATATTTTAAGCAGTCCATATGTAATGATAAAAGATTATATGGTTATTAAAATATTGAAATTTCATGAGCATCATTATGATTTTTTTTTTGGTCATTGATAGTGTAGGAATTCTTATTTTACAGATGGCACCGGGCAATCGCAAATGGGCTAATGAGACTCTATCTACATTTGCAAGGACATATGCCCCTACTAGGGTCTCTGCTAGCACATGTGACTTGAGTACAACGAATGGTCGAGGACGGACCCGTGGCCTGGGGTTGGTTAAGCACGTTAATCCAGATAGAGATATCAGATGATGGACAAAGACAAATCGAGCAACATAATTCAGCATTTATGGTTTAAAGCTCCCCAAAACTACGTTTCTTAGAGAAGATACCGAGAGAGACTAAAATCAACCAGCTGTTCCCTTCGCTACTTGTGAGTTTCCTTGCAGTATTAAGTTTTCGATATTTTTTTATTAATTTAAATTTTTATTTTATACTCACTTTTACTTGGATGATATTTCTGTAGGAGTGGTTCGACTTTGATTTGACCAAAGTTAATATCCAACATTATCTTGACTACCACATGGGGAAAAGTTATAAGGATTATAAGACAAAAGTACTAAAACTAATATTCGACAAACATGGACCTTTAGATGCTCCACAACACAAGCCTGATTTTATTGATGAGCGTGACTGGACATTCTTGTGTGATCTTTAGTCTAGCGAGAAATACGAGGTAAATTTTAAAATAAACATAAATTTATAATTCTCTTTGTTTTTGGTACTTACAGTGTTGTCAAATGTAGAATAAGTGTCACGCAAATGCGGAGAATCGAAGTCACTTGCATTTTAACCACTGCGGAGGTTCCAAGCCATTTATCCAACATTGTGCCGAACATTCTGAGGTAAATATATCATAACCTAAAATTTAACAGTTCATTATTTTTACTAATGTGGAATAATAGTACAATTATTTTATGTTTTTAGCAGAGTAGCACAGGTGAGGTGCAATCATTTCCAGAATTTTTTCGAGTGACGCACTACAATGAAAAAAAAATGGATCATGAAGAAGCCGAACGGTACTATGTAAGTTTAAGTTTTTTAAATAAAATAATTATTATTTTAAATTTAATTTTTTTTTTCAAATTCTAACATTAACTTAATGTTTTTTAAAAACAAAATGAAATGGTGGAGCTTCAATATCAAACTTAGGAGACATGGTCCGACCCGATACCAGATGAGCAGTTGTCGCAATTGGTTTTCAAGAACCAAACAGCGTACAACATCGGCCTTGGCACTCGTAAGAAGCCGAAATCATCTACACGCACTACTATTTCTTCTGACACTGACTCGTGCCTTCGAGACCAGCTAGCTGTTGGATAATATGACCCATAGCGTCACTATTTGCACAGATCATTGTGTTGTTGTAGCAAATTAACTATGTAACAAGGAAATTGCACTCTCATCATTTGTGATTAGATCACCATAGATATATAAATGAAGAGAGGTCCCTATGATTAGTTCCTGGATTGAGATGATATGAGACAGTATCAGTCCACGAAGGATTAATCATTAAATATCCCTAGCCGTAGTATTATCGAGACTGGACATCGATAATGCGGAATAGGCTAGTATTGCACTTGTGCGCGTTGTGAGGGCACAACGGCATAGTTCTCATATATATAAGTGTTGGAGACTTATGCAAGTGCGATAGGAGGTCGTGTTTCACCGATGGTACGGGAAACAGCTTCGCTCTGGATAGACCCCTTCGGAATCCCATTGGTATTATGAATATGTGTCTATGGGAGGCCGAAATCAAGGTAGGTGTGTATAGTCTTAACCTGAGACTTGCATCGCTAATACTTACGATAATCGATAAACTTTGGATTTGGTGGTTGGGGGCTTTGACCGGTTCTGTGTCTACCACTTCTGGGTTTATCAGAGAGTCGTAGAGTATTGGGTGTGATGTCGAGACGGAAGTATCACTCCAGTCATAGTGGAGATGATGTCACGCAGGATACGGTATTAGTGCTCTTAAGTGATGCGCATCCAATCGTTATATTATGACTAGGTCATGAATATCCGATTATAGAGACTAGTTACCAGACATCCGATATGTGTTTCGGACGGGGCAGACACTTATCCAGCCCCAGCCCTAACACGTGACTATCCGATACTGGGCCGATATGCACAATACGTGAGTATACTACGCTTGATATAGATCTAAATATTCTTAAAAGGATATGTCCGGAGAATTGGGTTGACTTGGTGCTTTGCTAGGAGTTGACCTTGTCGCATAAATCGGTAGAACGTAGTACTTGGTACGTACGTGATTCGGTTACACCGACGACCGTATTTATAGCCAACTTATCCGGAGATCTCATGGGTCGCTTCCCGATAATCCACCGATGACGCACAACTCGCACTCTTGAATAATCTGGGATTATATAGAAGAGAGAGAAAATTAATCTAGGATTAATTACGGAGATATTTTATCTAGGATAAAATATCGTCGAGAGAGAGATAATGATTAATTTGGAATTAATCGATGAATTAATATATTCGATATATTAAACGAAATTAGATTTCGACGCGGAATTAAAATTAGATTTTAATTCGGGCGAACGAATTAATTTAGAATTAATTCGTTAGCGACGTGAATAGTGAATTCGCTAGGCGTAATCACTTAATTACGACGCGACGGAAAAATCGTTAATTTAGAATTAGCGAACCCGAGCCCGAGTGTGATTGCGAGCGCATTCGTATTTCGAATTCGAGTGCGGCGACGCAAGTCACATCAAGCGTCAAATCAATCGTCACATCAAGCGTCAAATCAAATGTCACTTTGAGTGATGTGATTGATTGATGTGATTGATTGAAGAAATGACTTAAAGTGACATGACTTAAAGTTGATGTGAATAGTGATGGATTACATAAAGTGTTAAAGCATTTTGGAGGGAAATACTTTATGGATTTGGCTCAGATTATTTGATTATTTGATAAAATAAATGAAAATTGATTATTTATTTTTGGAAAATATATATAATCAAATTGCTTACATTTTATAAGTTAACAAACACATTCTCTCTCTTCTCTCATGTCTCTCACGCCCAAACCAGCCATTCTCACTGTTTTGAATCTGTTTTGGCGTGCATTATAGGGGAGCAAGAGTGGGTTTTCATGGTGAAAATCATGTGCTAGCACACATACGAGTCTTGCGAAGGTGGTAGGGAGGTTCACCCATGAGCCGGGATCCGTCGGACGAGGCTTGGAGCTCCGTTTTCAGCTCAAAACTGAAATTTTTAAAGAGTGGACTGCTGCAGTGGGCGTGTAATGCAGTGGACTTTTTGGCTTCGATCGTCTCCAAATCGACTCAACCGATCGATGTGAGTATTCCGCTACCTCCGTTGATGTGTTTACACATAATTTCATGCATTGATTTGATCTTGGGACCTAATAGAAACTCAACAATGGCATCATGAGCTATAGTTGCAAGCATGAAATTTTAGGGATTTAAAATTTGGGTAAATTGATTTTGAGCATGATTTGGTTAAATTGTTTGATTGAGCATGTTTAAATGATGTTAATTGCATATTGGTTGGATCAATTTGTTGAAAATCCATTTGGAATAATTTTCCCCAAAATGACATGTTGGCCGAATGTTCATGGGATTTTTGGATCTTGGATTTTTTGATTTTTGATTCATTTGATGAGTTAGAATCGATTAGGTTGACGTTAATTTGAATCGAATTGGATTGGATTTCGAATTGGACAAAAACCCCAAATTCCTCACCTTGGCCGAATGTGTAAATGCCCCTAATGTCTTGGATTTTTTGATTTTGTGACATTGGATGTGTGTGAAATCATTTAGGATGGTGATTTGATGTCGATTGTAGGTTCGATTGGATCGAAACCGAATCGGACACAAAATCCCTCTTTTGGCCGAGACTTAAAAGCATGTAAATGGGTTTGATTTTTCATATTGTGTGTTTGACATGTGATAATGAATTTAGCATGATTAATTGGAGTAATATTGTGTTTTAGAAATATTGTTTTAGTCGATTAATCATGTAACGCACTTTAGGTAATTAAATTGCGTAATTGGATTAGTGTAATTTAATTATTTAGGCTTAAATTGGATTTGGGCTTGAATTGTTGTAATTGGGCCTATTGGGCTTGATTTATCAAGTTTGGTTTAGGCCAAATGGATTGGATCCAATTGGGCCTAAAACCTTAACCATAAAGCCCAAATGCGACTTAATGAACCTTTAAAGTTCAATTGGGCCTAATGGGCCAAGATTGATTTATGGGCTTATGGGGTAAATCCCGGATTGGACTTTGGTTATCGGTTTGACCCGAGTTGACCAAAAGTCCACGCCTTAAGAAATCAATCAAAAGCCCATTGGACTTTAATTGAATTGACGTTGGACGTTAATCGGTCTTTGAGACGCGTTACGATTAGATTTGGAATTTAAATCGTAAAAGGTTTATTAAATAAAGTGTAATATTTAATTTGGAATTGAATAGTGAATTAGTATTAAGTACATGTTAAATTAGATTTAATAATGTAGTTTAATTTAATTCATGAATTCGTACTTTAAGTACTTATTCGCAAAAACGAGTTTGACTCGATCAAAATCAAATCGTTGTTTGAACATTGGATGATCACTTAATTATCAGATTAATTAATTTGATTAGATTGATTGATAGCATGCTTATATGTGTGAATACTTGGTTGTGTTGAATGAATAATGTATATCGGATGGATATTAGATGGGTGGGCAATTTTAGAAATTGTTGTAATAAATTCGATTTATTAAATTGGACCTGCGTGTCCAGCCTTATCA
Source organism: Zanthoxylum bungeanum (assembly GCA_019454045.1). Classification (NCBI taxonomy): domain Eukaryota; kingdom Viridiplantae; phylum Streptophyta; class Magnoliopsida; order Sapindales; family Rutaceae; genus Zanthoxylum; species Zanthoxylum bungeanum. The sequence goes on along the minus strand of SKCR01017502.1, from coordinate 35,632 downwards.
CCTTTTCTCTTGTATTCTCTTCTCACCTATTCCCCTCTATGTATATGAGGTTTCTTTAGAAGTGTAGTGTAACGGGTAGAAGTAATACTAGTGCTAGCTTGAGTGAGAAAGGGAGAGATTTGATCTAGGATCAATGTGTTAAAGTATCCATCCGCATATCATTATTATTTTATTTCATACTCGCTTTATTATGTGTTTAGAATGCATGTTTAAGGGTGTATGATGATGAGACCTAACAAAGATAATTAAATTGGTAGCCAATTTGCACGCGAAAAAACCCTCGTTTATATTAAGCGATTATCCTTCCATTGAATGATTCTTGTTCAAGATCTGATTGGCATTGGTTTGTTGGCCAAAGTCAAGACCTTGTCAATTGGATGTATTTGAATCATGAAAGTTTTTTTCCACATCGGTGTCTAGTCCAAGTTGTGATTTGTTGGCCAAAGTCAAGATCACTTCTTGTCCAAAGACATTGATTACGAAACTTTCCTTGTCAATGGGTCCCGCTTAACTGGAGTTATTAGGTTTGTTGTGCCAAAGCCAAGGCCTAGATGATTCGGAGGATAAGGTTAGAAAATGTATTAGATACATTGGCATATGTAATATGTTTAGGACTTGGATGTCCACCTAACCGGATCTAGGAATTGGATTGGATCCAATTGATCTGTGAGATCTACCTGGTTGAATAGCATACAGCTTGTTGGCCAAAGTCAAGGTTGTATGTTATTTGACAGGATCCTAGCCCACTAGGAAACGCGGTTTCCCGAGTACTCCACAGAGGGTTAGAGGCTCGACGAAAAATAGTGGGAGGCAAGTATTGAATTTGCAACATTCGTTCAATTACTCGCCATATACGCTCAAACAAATATCATTCGTCAATATTTACGTTGTTTTAAAAAAATTTATATAGTTGGACTATATACAAACTCATTCAATATATAGTTGATTTTATAATTGGATTATAGTAATCAATATAATTGAATTAAAATGATAGTTGATTTTATAATTGGATTATAGTAATCAATATTAAAATTATAGTTGATTAAATAATTGGATTATTGTAATCATTATAATAAATAGTACCTTATTAAATTGATTAAATAGTTGGACTATCAAAATCAAGAAAGAATTGAAAAGTTAAATATTTAAAATATATAATCCTTGGGATTTATGTTTTAAATGATTTAATATTCAATTGGGAATTAATAATAGGTTAATTTATTTGATAAAATAACTTATTATAACTAAGCCCATAATTAAGCAAATAGTAGAGCATAAAATCTTTGGAAGATTTATGTGATGATGACTTTAGTGCTTAATTAAATACTTATAATAAATCTATCTTTAGATTTAAAAGTATAAATTGCAATTAAAATTCTTAGAGAATTAATGACTATTCTAGTGGAGAAAAGTCAAAGTTTGCAATTGGGCATATTGCAACAGGTGCACATCGTTTCGATATTCCGAAACCCAAGGCTTGGCCAAAGGTTTGTGAAATATTGAAAAGATAATTGACATATCCCAAAGTGACTACCATTTGGATATGGAAGACACGAAGGAATTAAAGAAGGGGCGAGGCTCTAACTTTAAAAATATTTGTCAAAGTTATGTTCACTACTAGTATTGAAATTGGATTTTAAATACTTAGTGTGGTACATAATACATATATGTATTGATGTTCAGAATCCGCTGTGAGCTGGATACTGACTTCAAGCCGAGATTTCTCTGCGAATCGGAAACGGGACGAAAGTCGCTGTTTCGACCGTAGATACCTAAGTTTAGGAACTACCCTTAGGGTATGTACTTAAATTAGGAAATTATGATGTAACTAGTTTGACTAGAACATTATCTCTATATCAGTGTTTAATCCGTTGCGGATAAAACCTTTATATTCTAGAACACTAAAGTGTTTCATTATATAAAGATGATACTGAGATAAATACATTAGATGTTAATAACATAATTTATATTTTGAATATAAAATCTCAAACATAAAAATGACAAATAAATAGCTCAAATTGATTTGATCAATGAGACTTATTTGTGGCATTGTTGTCTAGGACACAATTAAACGAGAATCGTATATCCACACTTTTGAAGAGTGGGTACTAGGACTGATTTGACTATTCAAATAAGGTCTACGAATCTAGTTTATTAGGTTAAATACCTAAAATACTATTTACTTGGTAATAGTAAAAGGGCCACCGATCTGTTAGCCCTATTCATGGTGAAGTTAGTGGGCCCATATCTAGCTAGGCTAGATGTGAACATGAATATTTCGTGACCTTAACGATGTGGCATTACGTTATGGTTATGTGTTTCTTTTGAAGAACACAGATCGGAAACTTTTGAAGTTTCGACACGAAGTATATAAACAGATCGGCTATAGTATTATTCCGCCACGGTTAGACCGTAATGGAAATTACTTAAGCAGTAAGTTTCATACGTACATGAAAGAGTACGGTATTCTTTCATATGAGGACTCCTTCCGTGACACGTCAGTTAGACGGTGTGTCCGAACCAAAAACCAAATTTTGTTGGACATGATAAGGTTTATCACGAGTCGCTCTGAGCTACTATTTCCTTCAATAGGATATGTATTAACAGTGCAAAACTTATTTAGAATAAGGTTCCATATAAATCTGTTTGACAGATATCATATAGGATATGAACAGGAAGAAACGAGGTTTCTCATTCCTGATAATTTGGGTATGCCAGGCATAACGTTTGGTTTATACCAAACTAAGGACCCAAATTGGATAAGTGCCTATATAGGTTATCCTAAGGGAAACCTTAAGTATAGTACTTATAAATCCCACATGAGAACAATGTAATTGTTGCTCACCATGCGGTTTTCCTGAGAGGAATACCGATATGCAGTGGTCAGTGGGAGGATAGTGATACTCGATGAAAATCGGAGTAACACTGTTCAAGGCACGAAGTCCTTAATGGAACACAAATAGTTCATCTATGATGAATCTATACCATTAATCTTCAAATACACAAGAAACTAGTAGATCGGATAGAGTCAGAAAACAACCTAGGGTATGGGTTTCTGATCTCGCCCCATGAAGATGTCAATCTTATGGAGGTGTACCATCCGACTACGTTTTGAGGAAGTGATACGAGGTATCGACTCCCCGTTATGGCAAAGTGCCATTAATCCGAAATGGATTCCATGTATAACAACTGTTTGGATACTAGTTGTTGTACCACAAGGCATTGTGCCTATTGGTACATTAAACGTCTTCAAGGAAGACATACATGGAAGGCAACATACCAACGTACAAAGCTGGGCTTTTGACGGAAAGGTATCGTTATCAACATTGTGTTAATAACGGTTCAACCTTTTACCTGTTGCCATGGTAAATCCATTTTGAAAATGCTTGAAAATAACTGTATATTTCATTTATGAAATGTGTCAGTTATAAATCAAAATCGCTTTCCTGAAAAGGAAACCTTTTGGAGAATGTTTATAACATTCTGACGATTTTGTATAACCGACAAACAAGGTTTGCGGGTTATTCGATCCATGTTTGGATCAATGCAAGCATAGGATTCTTGGAACTGTCGTTTTGAAATAATCATAATGGTTTATGATTTGACTCAAAACGAAATAATTCTTGTGTATATAAGGAGGTTAGTGGGAGGGCGCACTAACAGTGAAATTCCCATAATACAATGGTGAAAGCTTGGCTTTCATAGATATTCTTTCAATAGAAATTCTCCGTAGAATTCTGGGGAGTAACAACCTTTATTCAAGGAATAAAGATCTACTGGGATAGATTTGGAGTTTGTTAACACTCTCTGGGAAATCGTACATTTAAAATGTACTTGTATTGGTGTCTCATACGCTTCGAGCATATGGAGTCACAATCGGGTCAATCCTAGTGATAGTCACTAAATTGAAATTGAGAACATCTGTTAGTATCTTAGAGAACTAAAGATGCTGTCTTAAACTATGGAGAAGGAGAACTTGAAGTGACTGGGATCACCGCTGCAAGTTTCCAAACTATTAAATACTACGGTACTATAAAGTTTGAATAACGGGACAGTGAGCTGGAAATATTCCAAGCAAGATAACTGTTGCCGAATAAACAACAAATACGGATACGGATTATTGCTGCAGCTGAGGCAGCAAAAGAAGCCATTTGGATCGAACATAAATCTAATTAGATTAGATATAGTTCTGTTAGCAGCTGAACTAGGCGTCAGCACAGGCTAAGGAATTAAAGGTCTCATCGACGATCCAGATATATACTTCTATATCATCTGATTCGTTTGGATCATACATCGTGGCGATGTGATGATCGTGTAAATCGCGTCAGACGATAATCGGAACAAATCCGCTGACGAAAACCTTTCCTCAGCAATTTGAGCGAACCTTACATAGTTCAAGTGTTGGAACACTTGAGTGACTCGCTACGTGCCAAGTGGGAGATTGTTGGATAATATGACCCATAGCGTCACTATTTGCACAGATCATTGTGTTGTTGTAGCAAATTAACTATGTAACAAGGAAATTGCACTCTCATCATTTGTGATTAGATCACCATAGATATATAAATGAAGAGAGGTCCCTATGATTAGTTCCTGGATTGAGATGATATGAGACAGTATCAGTCCACGAAGGATTAATCATTAAATATCCCTAGCCGTAGTATTATCGAGACTGGACATCGATAATGCGGAATAGGCTAGTATTGCACTTGTGCGCGTTGTGAGGGCACAACGGCATAGTTCTCATATATATAAGTGTTGGAGACTTATGCAAGTGCGATAGGAGGTCGTGTTTCACCGATGGTACGGGAAACAGCTTCGCTCTGGATAGACCCCTTCGGAATCCCATTGGTATTATGAATATGTGTCTATGGGAGGCCGAAATCAAGGTAGGTGTGTATAGTCTTAACCTGAGACTTGCATCGCTAATACTTACGATAATCGATAAACTTTGGATTTGGTGGTTGGGGGCTTTGACCGGTTCTGTGTCTACCACTTCTGGGTTTATCAGAGAGTCGTAGAGTATTGGGTGTGATGTCGAGACGGAAGTATCACTCCAGTCATAGTGGAGATGATGTCACGCAGGATACGGTATTAGTGCTCTTAAGTGATGCGCATCCAATCGTGATATTATGACCAGGTCATGAATATCCGATTATAGAGACTAGTTACCAGACATCCGATATGTGTTTCGGACGGGGCAGACACTTATCCAGCCCCAGCCCTAACACGTGACTATCCGATACTGGGCCGATATGCACAATACGTGAGTATACTACGCTTGATATAGATCTAAATATTCTTAAAAGGATATGTCCGGAGAATTGGGTGACTTGGTGCTTTGCTAGGAGTTGACCTTGTCTCGTAAATCGGTAGAACGTAGTACTTGGTACGTACGTGATTCGGTTACACCGACGACCGTATTTATAGCCAACTTATCCGGAGATCTCATGGGTCGCTTCCCGATAATCCACCGATGACGCACAACTCGCACTCTTGAATAATCTGGGATTATATAGAAGAGAGAGAAAATTAATCTAGGATTAATTACGGAGATATTTTATCTAGGATAAAATATCGTCGAGAGAGAGATAACGATTAATTTGGAATTAATCGATGATTAATATATTCGATATATTAAACGAAATTAGATTTCGACGCGGAATTAAAATTAGATTTTAATTCGGGCGAACGAATTAATTTAGAATTAATTCGTTAGCGACGTGAATAGTGAATTCGCTAGGCGTAATCACTTAATTACGACGCGACGGAAAAATCGTTAATTTAGAATTAGCGAACCCGAGCCCGAGTGTGATTGCGAGCGCATTCGTATTTCGAATTCGAGTGCGGCGACGCAAGTCACATCAAGCGTCAAATCAATCGTCACATCAAGCGTCAAATCAAATGTCACTTTGAGTGATGATTGATTGATTGATGTGATTGATTGAAAGACATGACTTAAAGTGACATGACTTAAAGTTGATGTGAATAGTGATGGACTTGACATAAAGTGTTAAAGCATTTGGAGGAAATACTTTATGGATTTGGCTTCAAGATTCATTTGATTTATTGATAAAATTAAATGAAAATTGATTATTTATTTTTGGAAAATATATATAATCAAATTGCTTTACATTTTATTAAGTAACACACACATTTCTCTCTCATCTTCTCTCATGTCTCTCACGCCCAACCAGCCCATTCTTCACTGTTTTGAATCTGTTTTGGCGTGCATTATAGGGGAGCAAGAGTGGGTTTTCATGGTGAAAATTCATGTGCTAGCACACATACGAGTCTTGCGAAGGTGGTAGGGAGGTTCACCCATGAGCCGGGATCCGTCGGACGAGGCTTGGAGCTCCGTTTTCTCAGCTCAAAACTGAATTTTTAAAGAGTGGACTGCTGCAGTGGGGTGTAATGCAGTGGACTTTTTGGCTTCGAATCGTCTCCAAATCGACTCAACCGATCGATGTGAGTATTCCGCTACCTCCGTTGATGTGTTTACATAATTTCATGCATTGATTTGATCTTGGGACCTAATAGAAACTCAACACTAGCCACCACCCAAGATGAGCTGATGAAGACTCTGGAGGAACTCTACAGGTAAAGGTGGACCATGAAAAAAAGTTGGAGCAATTCGATCAGAAATACGGCCTTTCTGGAGATGTTGGAAGCCTCACTCTGCCGGGGGCATCGGGCTCGAGCACCCCCCCGGTCACAGCAGTAATAAATTTTATTTCTATTTGTATAACATTCTAAACAGATAGTTTTAATATACTATGTATTTTTCTTAATAAGTTTTCATTATAATAACAAAATAATTATTAGATATTTCCTAATTGTGCTATTATCGGTAACTTTTTTGAAAAATAAATTTTTTTAAATATTAAATTGAATATTTTAGTGCAAAATTATGTAAAATAATAATTTTTTAAAGAATATTTTTAAACTTTTTACGTTGAAGGTATGTGACGGTAAAATAAATAAATAAAATATTATTTATATACTTTTATCGTCGAATATTTCGACGCTAAAATTACTTTTTTGCGTCGAAATTAGGCGTCGCTAACAGGTTAAACTTCGACGCTAAAAGTATACAAATATTATTTTTTTTAGCGTCGAATGTAAGCGATGCTAAAAGTCTCATTTTTAAGGTCGGATACTTTCGTCGCAATATATGAACTATAGCGTCGGAAACTCTTATTTTTTAGTCGAAATAAATTGGACGCAAACTAATAGATTTTAGCATCGATAATATCTATTTTGACGCTAATTGTCATTCTCGTCCATATTTTAGCGTCTAATTTTGACATCGAAATATTTTGACGCTATTTACTGTTGGCGTCGATTGTTTTCGATGTTAAATGCCATATTTTTTGTAGTATAATGAAAACAAAAAGGCAGTAATCAATTCAGGCTTAAGAGTCTCATTCAACTCAAAGTTAAACATTGTATCCGCACCTGAGAATTTCTGTATGGACATAGCACTAGTGCAAGGTTTTGGAAACTTGGACAAAATGCAAAGACTATGAATGGATAATTAAAATCAGGTGTGGTTGTTTGCAAAAAAATTTCGTGTTTTTTTTATTTTTGTTGCTAGGTTTTGTTTATTTTTTACACAAAGTTATGCACCTTCTTCGCCACCAATAAGGTGTCAGCATGGAGTCTTCCAGCAAATGCATATGAACGTAAATTAGCTAGTTAACTCAATGTTAGTTAGTATATATAGTGTCTTGTAAATGAGATCATTTCTGTAATAAAAAAATAATTTTTCTCTCAAAACTTCTCTCAAAAACTTCATTTTTCCTTCAAACCAAACAAGTAATAATTTTATTTTTTCATTTTCTATAAAATAATAATAATAATAATAATAATAATAATAATAATAATAATAAATTATTATTATTATTAGAAAACGCTTTTCAGAGATCAGTTTGCAGATACAGATTTCAGAAATAATTTTTCAGAGAAAAAGTTTTCAGAAACAGCAGCATTAAAAGAGAGTTTCAGAAAAGATTTTCACAAAGGTTTCTAGAAAGAGAACTGGTTTTAGGAAAGAAAAGTTTTTAGAAAAAATCCGATTTAATTTCTAAACATGAGTTTTAATATAGTATTTCAGTTTTCATTTTTAAACCGTCCACTCAGTTAGATCGCTCAAACGATGTAACCGCCCACTCCAAGTTTATTTATTTTACAAGTTACTCAAAGGACGAGCTCAGTAGGATGGATACCGATGGCAGTCATTAAGGTATTCGGTCCACCAGGTCAATTCAGAAATAGAGTTTGGTCAAGTCGAGTAAATTTCGTCTTAGATATTTGTATAATAGAGTTAAGTATGAGTATTCATGTATAGAGTTGTAACATTTATGATATTGTCTATTAAGTTGTATATATATTATATTACGAGCTATATTGTGGATTTGGGTATTAGTCCCATATATGAAATTATGTTGATAAAAGTATCAGTATTGTTTGTAATTAGAAAGTCAGTGGCTTAGAGGGATAGTACGGCCTATTCCCTACCAATAGCATCTCCCGAATTGGGGATGTTACAAAGATGGTATCAGAGCTTGGTCTATAGAGTCAGTGACTGCAGTGGGCAGAGTGCATAGTATCATCGAGATTCTAGTATATAAGGCATTACCTCTCCAATATTTGATCCTCGAGTACATCATCAAGCTCCATAGACATGTTAGTAAGCATTACCAATTCTACTTGAGTTGCTTCCCGATAAGTAATTCTTACTTTAGTTACAAATCATTCCATGATTATTTGCTAGTGTTCCTAGAACATGCCAAAGATCTATTAAGCATATTATGAGTGATAAAGTCATTAAAAGTTACGGAATGACTTACAATGATCAGATTAGACTTTCAAAATTTGAGTTGTGTTCTTGAAGCTCCAAGCTTAAAGTGTTGATTCCAACTCTTGAAGTTGTTTCCCTATCACCTTAGAAGACTCCTTGAAGTGCTAGCTTCTTTGATCTTGCAACAAAATCAAAAGGAAGAAGAGGTGAGGCTCACTCCCATTACATGTTCTAGGGTTTGTGAGTTTTTTGTGTTGTGTTTGAAAAAAAAAGAGAGAGAGATGGCTTTTGGTAAAAACCATTTACCATTTTCACCTAAACAATGTGATTGGGTTTTTGGTTTCACCAAAACCATTTCTAAGTAGTTGGAAAATGGGTGGTTTGGCATAAATGCCAACCACTCTCCCAACTACCACATGTGAAGTGGGCCCCACTTTTGAATTCAAAATTCAAACTGTTTCTACGAATGTTTTCCGCGGCTCGGATTCGTTTAATCCGATTAAACAAATTTTTGTCGCTAAATAATTAAATCTAATTTAATTAAATAACGACATCTCGTAAATATATTACGAATGTCGTTTACGAATTAATTCGTTCGCTCGTATTAAAGTCTGAATTTAATTTCGTAATGAAATCTAATTCCAATTAATATATCCAATATATTAATTTTAGCCCATATGAATAAATTAAATATAAAAAAATCAAATTTAACTATTAAATTTGTTTTACTGATTAATTCCAAATTAATTACGTTCTCTCTCTTCCGAACACATTTAATCCCAGATTAAATAATGCCTCAATTAATCCCAGATTAATTTTCTCTCTCTTAATTAATCCCAGATTAATTCTAATTCGAGTCAACTATCATAGGTGAATCTTTGGGAAGCGACCCAAGAGACCCATGGATATGTTAACAGTAAATCTGGTTATCAAAATATCCGATTAAGTACGTACCTCGTACCACGTGTTTACCAATTTACAAGACATGATTGGCTTCTAGCAAAGCACCGTGCCTACCAAATTCTCCAGAAATATTCTTAATGGAATATACAATCTATGTCAGGCGTAGTATTGCGTATTGCGATCCAGTATCAAATGTTACATGCAAGGTCTAGGGCTGGAGTAGTGTCTGCCCCGTACGAAACATATATCGGATCCCAAATAACTAGTCTCTTTAATAGGATAATCATGACGTTGTCACATTATCCCGATGGTTGTAACACCCTAGAGTGCCAGTTCTGTATCTCTGCGTGATTATCATCGTCATATGACTGAATTGATACTTTCATCTTGACATCACACCCAATACTCTACGATTCTCAATAAGCCCAGAAGAGGCGTAAACAGAACCTGTTAAAGTCTCGGACGACCAAAACTAAAGCATAATGATTGTCGCAAGTATTAGCGATGCAAGTCTCAGGTTAAGACCAAATACACTACCCTGAATCGGATTCCCATAGACACATTGTCATACAACCAATGGATTCTGTGGGGTCTATCCGGAGCGAAGCTGTTCCCGTACCATCGGTAAACACAACCTCCTATCACACTTGCATAAGCATCCAAAACTTAAATATATGAGAACTATGCCGTTATGCTCCCACAACGCGCACAAGTGCAATACTAGTCTATTCTGCATTATCGATGTCCAGTCTCGATAATACTACGACTAGGGATATTTAATGATTAAACCTTAGTGGATTGATATTGTCTCATGTCTTATAATCTGGAACTAATCATAAGGACTTCTATCATTTATATATTCAAGTAATCTAATTACAAATGATAAAAGAGCAGTTTCCTTTGTCACCCTGTTAATTTGTACAATAAAACCATGTTCTGTACAAATAGTGATGCTATGGGTCATAATTGTCCAACATTATTCGAAATTATTAGTACAAGATTAAGTTAAGTTACGAAACTAGAAAATACAAGTACTAAGAATAGTTACTTAATGGAGTGGGAATAGAAAGCTATAAGAAAGAAAGAAAAGATACATAGATGCTTAAACAGCTAGTGGCAGGTAAAGAGGCAGAATGAAATGGTAAAGTTCTAAGGATACCAACCCAGGAAAGTAGGAAGAGAAAATAAAAACTATAAAGAAAAGAAAGGGAAAATATATAGATGTTCAAGTAACCAGAGACACTAAGTGGAAAAGATACAAAAATAGTGGATAAAGAGAATACTAGAACCTATAACAATAAAGGATATAGTAAGCCTGAGTAAGAGTAAGAATTCCAAATAGATCTATATAAGATTCCTTCTCTTCTATAAGAATCTTTCCTTCCTTAGGAAGTTCCTTCAAGTTAAACCTATAGACTATGAATATCTTGTATAGATAGCAAGTACTCTGAATAGCAAAAGATAGTAAGAAGTATAAGAGAGGAAATAAATCAGAAATATATGGTAGTTCCAATGAATATGAGATGCCATAAAGATTTAGAGAAATCCATATTTTTAAATTTAGGCTCGTAAGCAGATAAATGGAGGTCATTAGTGGAAATTCTTGGTTGTTTAAACTTAAGAATTCAATAGACAAAGCCCTTAACTATCTAGATTTTCGTCCCTCAGTTATACCAGTTAAGGAAGCTTCACTAATGGAACCAATCTCATATTTATCTCGCATGAATAATAAACCCTATCAGGATACAGAGTATCATAACAAGTAGGCCGATGTTGAGTGATATGTGGATTCCTTCCTCATTCTCTACCAACTTAGATAAAGCTAACCGTAAAGAAAGCTCAATACTCGTAATACTGCATTTTGAGACAAGGACAGTTGATCTCGTGAAGTCATTTATCCAGAAAGGAACCAATGAGGTTTTAAAGATAAAAGACTAAAAAATTGACACAAGTCAAAGTTGGCAAAATCCCAGTACTAGGAAGAAACTCATAGATCATATTAACACCAGTAGAAGTCTACGTAAGTTCAAAAGGACGAACTTATGAGATAGGAGAGACTTAGGATTTAACAAAGAGTACCAGTATGGATATGAAGATTAGATAGCAAAACAGTGGCTTATAGTTAGATCATAGAGCATAAATCTAGAAAGTAGCCAGAAGAACGAACCACCATTAGTCTCACTAGCATGGTTTATAATAAGAGGTGGAATATGAAAATAGTAAGGAGAGAATAAAAAGTGATAAGAGAATTCAGTACTGATGGTGATATAAGTAGCACAGCGTAAATACAACTTCGTAAATGAGACCACAAAAATGGATGATAAAAGTTATGGAACCCTAAGACATAAAGTAGTCGATTCAGGTTCTGACAGAGCGAACGATAATCTTTCCTTTCAATAACCTCTACTCTAGTAAGTGTACAGACACCTAACCAAAAGTGGGAAGTATGTGTATACCCCTTAATTTAGAGCTCATCAATGATTTGAATAAGTAAGGAATGAAGTGGGATAAGATAGGTAAATTACGAGATAACAAGATAGTAGAACGGAGAGCATCCAAGAAGTAAAGGTCTGAAAGAGTAAGGAATCAGAGTAAGCAACACATAGCAATGCAGAAGTAAGATACCCGACTTATATAGAGTTTAAATAACTTAGACACCCAAATTATATAGGATTAGTAAAAGTATAGTACCCAAACCAAAGGATTGGTAGCGATGCCATAACATGTGTTAAGATATGGAGTTTCCAAGAAAGTGGGGAGTTAAGAGATTCAAGAAACCGGGATAAGGAGGAAAGTCAAATAACATAGTAAATCTTAGAAAGGAAGAATAATATGGAGAGCATAGTAGGAGTTTAAGAGAGTATGAGCCTTATGGAGGTTCTCAGTAAGAAGTAGTATGACCAATAGCTAGAGAGAAATAATGAGTAAAGTTGAAGGAGATAATTCAGGTAGCTTTTAGCAGAAGAACCTAAGTTTGGGAGTTAACACCAGATATACAGCTAAGAGAGTCCTAAGCTCATAGATAAGTGGCACGTACAATTATAGCATGGGTAACTAGTGAGAACACCACAACCAGAAAACTCTAGAATAAACCCCACCTTCCTAACCCTCGTCAGACAATGGCGATAAAAATAGACCTTGAAGTTCTTCTTAAGACACTCATAGGAACAAGTAAATACATAGTGGAAAGAGACCGAAACATAAAAATTTTCAATATAGTACAAGAGCATAATAGAAAAGGAAAATAGCGAGAGATTTAGAAGAGAAGTTGTCTAGTTGGAACGATGAAGAGGTAAAGTATTAGTTTAGTAGAAACAAGAATACAAAATAATAGTATTAGACATGACTAGTGATATTCAGAAGATGATATCCTTCTGGGGAGGAAACAGAGACATAGACCGCAGAAATCCTAAGTATAGAATAAAGCAAAAAAGAAGATAGAAAACAAGTAAAATACTTGGAGGTACGACAATCATAGTAAAATGATAATGGAAAAGATATTTTATAGATGACTACAAAGATACACAAGTACAAGAGTAAACTTTATAAAGTTAAGATTAGTAGTACTACGAGATAGCATATTTTAATAAATGTTGAAATAAGATTGTAATAAGAAAAGAATATGACAAAGAATGGATTTATTAAGGAACAACATAGAGATGCCTAAAGAAACTAAAGATCTGAATATATGAATAATTTAAGAAAGAAAATTTAAGAATAAGAAGGTTAGGGGAGCAAGGCAGTGCAAAGGAAGGATAATCAGATTTATATTAGCAACAAATATAAAGACGAAGACAGAAGAACCTAGTGGTTGAAGCCCGACCGTAATTAGAAGCTAGCAATAAGGAAATAGACAGTTAAGTAGTCAAACTAAGAGAATAAATGCCTAGCTCAAACTGAACAAGTAGAACTGGAAATGAATTAGGATAAGTGTTTCTATTAGCAATAAGAAATATCTTTACATATTTTTATTTCAAGTTATGGTGGAACGTGAAGAAACCTAATGTTAAGAGACAAAATCACCCTTTAGCATGAGAATGTGTTGGATAAGAAGAGATTGAGGATACACTCAGAAAGACTATTAAGGGAGTTATACTATATAAAGGAAGTGAGGAACTTGAGGTATACTTAAGACCAAGAATAGCAAAAGATTATTCAATATGGTACAAAATATAATATAAATATGATACCTGTAAGGAATCGCAGAAGCCAAGCGATATCTAAGAGTTGGTAATAACCTAGCAAGAGAAATAAGAGATGAAAATAATCAATTCATGTAGAACAACCGTGGATAGACCCCATATTAGCATAAATGCAACTAGATCATTTGAGATTCTACAAGTTGAATATATTTTCGTGAAGACAAATATAGAATGAATAGTTACCCAAGAAGTCTTAAGAGAATTATTAAGCCTTAAAGGAAAAAAAGAAATAAGTAAAAGACAATCATAGAGTGTTAGATAGAAATAAGTAACTTCCCGATACTAGTTCAAGAAGAACAAGAGTTCAGATCTTAAGAAATAAAGTTATATCTTGCTAATTTTCTATATCAAGGAGAAATTCAAGGAATTAAGTTTTTCATATGTGTAAACAAATAAGGCATATCAAGCCAAGAAATTCCCAGAAGTTGTAGTACCAAGCTCAGTATTAGAAAGGATTCGATGACGAATCCTATTTAAGGGGGGAGAATTTATAACGACTTGGAATCTCAACTACTGTTATATCGTGGGACGGGTGTCACACATTATAAATCATGTTTGGACACGTAGTTGCTCATGAAATAACTTTGGTGAACAGTCGGCTAAATCTTTGAAAATTTTGATGTTAGATGGTACGATGCTCTACTCCGGACAGCCCAGAGTATTTGTGCTGTAATTTTTTCATACGAACTCCAATTTTTATGAATTTTTATATCACTGGAAATCTGAGATCGAGATCCGAGTTGAATATTTTTCCAAAATAAAACCATAAATAGGTTAAAAATATAGAAAAAAATATGGATGAATAGTTCTCGAACATATCTAATGAAATCTTTAAGTTTCTCAAAGTTTTTTCACTTTTCTTTAAAGAGGTAAATTACAAGTGGCCTCTAGTATAAAAAAGAAGAAGAGTAAGAGAAGAATAAGAGGAACAAAAGAAAAGAAGAAAGAGAGAAGAGGGAAAAAGAAGCATAGAAGAGGCTTGGCATCCAGGGAGACTTGTAGAATGATAAAAATCCAACAAAAATGAGGTAATGTCATTTGACCTAAATCTTAGATTGAGTAGTTTTGTAGATTTAATGGTATATGAATGTTAGAAGCACATTAGGCATTGCATTTAGTGACATATAAGCATGAATATTGATTGTGTTAAGAAAGAACCAAATATTTAGAAAAAGTATTAAGCTAATTGGGATTATGAGATTAAAGAGCTAAGTGGAGTTTAAGAATATGGTTTAGCAAGTATTTACATTGAAGTTTAAAGAATTAATGAGTAGAAATTATTGTATGGAAGTATGGGATGAGTGTTGAGCAAACTAGGCATGAAAGGTTAAAATTAAGCCCTGAAATTGGTCTGATGTCATGACGTAAATCGTGCCCACAGGAATTTTCTCAAGAATGTTTCTGGAATCGTGTGCATCGTGATGGACAAGGCTCTACATCGCGACGCATATTGGATATTTTTCCATATATGTTTCTAGAATGGCGTGTGATGCGATGCGCGACCAAAATTTTCCCAAATCATTCTTAAATCATTCCGGCTTCACTACAACGTGTTAAATGCCACCCTAAGGGCCTCATATCAGTTCGTGTATACATCTTACATCATGATATAAGTACGATACGCTTTGAGATAATAATGAAAGTGCTTGAATGGATAAAAGTAGTTTAATTCGGAATATATTCCCCAGCCCACTTTCTAATCAAAGTTATCAATTAAAAGTCGTTGTAGGAACCATGATTCTTTCGATAAGAAAAGAAATACAAGTAGGATTCTAAATCAGTGAGTGGACACTATCCTTTTAAGTTGATTTTTATTATGTTATTTTTCATATCAGACTTATTTTTATGCACTTAAGGCGTTTGCCACTTTTATCAGAGTTTTTCGTGAAAACGTATGTTTTAAGAAAATTTTTAGAAAAAGTAACTTTAAAAGCTTAAGATTTATGATTTTCGAGGCATGGCACATGTAGAGGACTGGAGAGACGGGGATACTAACGTCCTCAAAATCCTAGTTCACGACTAGGGATGACAGATGCCCCTAGATCCTAGATTTAGAGCTTGGAGAGTAGCATAAATCTGCACCCCCAGTTCTAGTTCAATGGCTTGGGTGACGACAACACGATTTGATTTCTAAATATGAGTTTTAATATAGTATTTTAGATTTCATTTTTAAATCGTCCACTAACTTAGATCGTTCAAACAATCTAACCCCCACTCCCAGTTTATTTATTTTGCTAGTTTCTCGAAGGACGAGCTCAGGATGATGAATACTGATGGCAGTCACTAGGGAATTCGGTCCATCAGGTCAAGTCAGAAATAGAGTTCAATCAAGTCGAGTAAAGTCCAGTCTTAGATATTTGTACAATATAGTCAAGTACAAGTATTCATGTATAGAGTTGTAACATTTATGATATTGTCTGTTCGGTTGTATGTATATTATATTACGAGCTATATTACGGATTTGGGTATTAGTCCCATATATGAAATTATGTTGAAAAAGTATCAGTATTGTTTATAATTAGAAAGTTAGTGGCTTAGGGGGATAGTATGGCCTATTCCTTGCTGGTGGCATCTTCTAGTCTAGGAATGCTAAATTATTGCAGGTACTACATTTGAGGTTTTCGAGATAGATGTAATTACATGTTATTGTTAAAATTTTCAAGTCTAATGGTTGTCGTTGCAAGCCTGATGGTAAAGATTTCATATTATAAAATATTTCATGTTTATTGTAGGAAGTTGCATGTCTATTGGTATATATTACATATTAAATGATCTGTGGAGTTTTCGAGGCAGATGCAATTACATGTTATTACTAAAATTTCCAAGTCTAATGATTATCGTTGCAAGCCTAATGGTAAAGGTTTCATATTATAAAATATTTCATGTTTATTGTTGGAAGTTGCATGTCTAATGGTATTTATTGTATATTCAATGATTATATTTATATGTGTGGTTTTCGAGGCAAATGCAATTGCATGTTATTGCTAAAATTTTCAAGTCTAATGGCTATCGTTGCAAGCCTAATGATAAAGATTTCATATTATAAAATATTTCATGTTTATTATTGGAAGTTGCATGTCTAATGGTATTTATTGCATATTCAATGATCATATTTACATGTGCGATTTTCGAGGCAGATGCAATTACATGTTATAGCTAAAATTTTCAAGTCTAATGGTTATCGTTGAAAGTCTAATGGTAAAGTTTTCATATTATAAAATATTTCATGTTTATTGCATGAAGTTGCATGTCTAATGGTATTTATTGCATGTATAATGATCATATTTACATGTGTGGTTTTCGAGACAGATGCAATTGCATATTATTGCTAAAATTTTCAAGTCTAATGGTTGTCGTTGCAAACCTAATGGTAAAGGTTTCATATTATAAAATATTTCATGTTTATTGTAGGAAGTTGCATGTCTAACGGTATATATTGCATATTCAATGGTCATATTTACATATGGGATTTTCGAGGCAAATGCAATTGCATGTTATTGCTAAAATTTTCAATTTTAATAGTTTCAGTTGCATTGTCATTGTTAAAGGTTCCATATTCAAAATATTAGATATTTATTGTTAAAAGTTTCATATTTTTTGCATATTGAATGGTGTTTGTTGCATGTTTCATGGTCGTTATCTAATTTTTGTATTTCAAGCTATAAAAATTTATTGCATGTTTTATGGTTGAAAGTTACATCTTAATGGTGAAATTACATATCAATGGTGTCAAGTTTCATGTATTAGTTATATCTAACTATTAATTTTTATTCAATATCATGTTTAATACTTCCATTCGATCTTCATTTCGTGTTTAATGGTTATAAGTAATACAAAAAGATGAACTATCACAATTGAATGAGCGCAAGTTAATAATGTTGATATCTACTTATAATTTTTGTTAATTACAAATGTTAATGAACATGTACATGAGTTTTATATTGTTTCCACTTAAAATTTTTATTCACTACAGCAGTAAATAAGCATGAACGGAGATTTCTTAATGTTGATATTTACTTAGAATTAGGTATGTCAATGGTTGGATATCCGACCATTTTAGACGAAATCGAAACAAAATACAATATATCAAACCGAAAAAATTTAATAGTTGGTATCCATATCCGAAACCGATTGAAAATTTGGATATCCGCAACCGACCGAAATAACCAAAAAATTGAAAAAAAAATGAATTTGAAAAATTAATCAATTATTCACTTATTTATTTATCCAAAATATTAAATTTGGTTATAATTAATAGTCTTTCGGATAATTACTAAAGTTAATGAGCATGAAGTAGAAATTTTAATTTTTTCATAATTTTTTTTTATTTAATATGAAAGCTAATAAGTATGAAATGAATTTTTATTAATTACATAAGATGAGCATTTTTTAATTATATGTATTGCCTTGTTAATTTTTGATTTACTTAATATAATTATCATTTACTCATAATGTAGATTATGTAATGGGCTTAAGATGGGCTTGTCAAATTGCATGCCAAAAGTCAAAAAGAAAAATGGGCCAAAGATGGGCATGTGAGATTATGATAATGAAAATGGGCCAAAGCATATTCAAGTATCAATCATAGACCTCCTATTATACTTATACTACTTCATCATAAATGGAAATTATGATTTGGTTATATTAAATTGAAGTTGACGTGTTTCACTGTGATGCATGCTAGAGTTATTCTTCACTAACCACCCCAAGCAAGAAAATTCATTCTAGGACCTATGTTCAGCTTGTTTGGTGTTTCTAGTTTTATCAGTGTTTCTGGTTTCATCAAAGTTCGGTGGTTCTGGTTTCATCAGCAAGCAAATCCCATCACTAGCTCTCACCCTAGTTTCATCAGCAAGCAAATTCCATCATCAGCTTGTTCAGTGTTTCTGGTTTCATCAGCAACTAATTTCCATCACCGACTTTCATTAACTTCCTCGGTATGATTTAAAAATGTATTTCAAATCTATTATATTTACGCAAGTCATTTTTTCGATGGTTTATTAAACTTAGAAATTTATCATAATTTTTTATTAAGTCGGATTATTTACTTGGAATATTTTTTTGCTTCAGCTGTAATGATGACTATAACATCAGATACTGGAAGTATTTCAGTTGGGGGTTCGACCTCAATGAAGATGATTCCAGCCAATATTTTAGGGATATATCAGCCACTCCAACAAATGCTAAAGACATCAGCAAGCTTCAACTTTCAAACAACACATGTAGAGATGAGTTCATTGGATCAATAAGTGTTGGTTCAGTATTTGATTCAGTTGAAGATGTTGAGGTATGGTATAAAAGCATTCTAATTCTGTTGGATTCTCCATTAAGAAATATGATATTCGTCGAGATAATAAAAGTAGAAAAATAACATTTCATTCTTGGGTTTTCTCTTGCCAGGCTATAGGTCAAAAAAATATTTGGAGCGAACTAATAGAGTGAGAGAACCCAATGGCATTACTCATAACGGTTGTCTAGCAAAACTCTGTATCAAATTTAATCATTCAAGAGAGAAATACATGGTTATAAAATTTATTGATGACCATAATCATATGTTGGCAACCCCATATAAGACACAATTTCTTCGTTCCCATAGACATATCAGTAATGCTGATTTTACACATCTTCAAGCATTCAACATGAAGAAGTTAAAGTCTTTCAATTCATGGATTTTAAATCTGACCAGGTGTGAGGTTTTCATAATATTGGGTTCGTGGGTAAAGATATGCAGAACAAATTTGATGCTAGTTGACGTGCAGATTTGTCAGAGACGGATTCAGAAGTCGCAATTGCTTATTTGTCTACAAAGGCCCATTCTGATCTTAGTGTGTATTTCGAATATATATTGAATGAGGATAATTTATTTGCGTAACTTATTATGGACTGACATTGTTCGATGACATGATTACGAATATTTTGGGGATGTTTTGGCATTTGATATGACCTACAATAAAAATACATAGAACCTACCTTTAGTTGTGTTCGTTAGGGATAATCACCATCGAAGAACAACTATTTTCGGTTTTGCTTTACTCACTAATGAAACAGTTGACTCATATATTTGGCTGCTCCAAACATTCTTTACTGCAATACATAATAAACAACCTAAGTCAATCATAACTGATGGTGACAAGTCAATGTCAAAGGCAATTAAAACAGTGATGGGACGCTGGTTCACATCGTTTGTGCTGTTGGCATCTTCACAGGAATGCTCAAGAAAATATCAAAAAAGAAGAATTCACTAAAAAAAATTAGTTAATTGATGTTCAATCTGTTATCTATAGATGAATTTGAAAGACAATGGGCTGATTTAGTTTCTAAGTTGGGGTTGGGGAAAAATGCTTGGGCCGAAGCTTGCAAAATGGGCCAAAACTTATCTTAAAGGCATTTTATTTGGTGGAATGTTATCGATGTAAAGGTGTGAGAGTTTAAATTCATACTTGTCTCGTTTCCTTCAAGTTAAGTTGAAATTGAATGATTTTCTTCAATAAATATATCTTGTGTTGTACTATATACGGCATGAAGAAACAAAAGACGAGTTTTATTCGACTCATACTAGTCATGTATTAACGACACATCTGTATAGCCTAAAAAAACATTCTTCTGAAGTTTATACAAAGAATGTATTTCAATGGGTTATAGAAGAAATAGCTTATGAGGCAGCTTTAATTATGATCAATTGTGACAAGTCCAGTGATTCCAATATCTATATAATTACTAAGTTTCAACACTCGTGACTTAGATGGACAATTGTTTTTTATGCTAAAAGAGTGCACATGGTGTGTTCGTGTAAGATGTTAGAGTCTTCATGTATTTCATGTTCTCATATTTTTCATGTTATGAAATTGGAGCAAATAGTTCGCATACCGCCTACGTTGATAATAGAGCGGTGGACTAAATCCATGAAGATGTCTACCAATTATATTGTGGATATTTCACCTTCTCACATAGACAAGCATCTTATGGAGGTTGCAAAATTTGGTTCATTGGCAACAGCATGTAACAATTTGTGTTTTATATCATCCAAAAATGAGCATGCTTACACATAAGTTTAATCTGAGATTCAACGGCTGGCATTAAAATTTTAGGAAGTTATTGCGAATGAAGAAGATAGAATACTTAGTAATTTTATGTGTTGTGATACGGGCATGAAAGTTAAAGACCCTGTTATTATTAATACAAAAGGATGTGCAAAAATGATAAAGAATAATGTAGTGAAAAATAAAAAATGTAGCCAATGTCAGCAAACAGGGCATACCGAAAGGAATTTTTCTATAAAAATGTTACTAATAATGAAGGTGGACTAATAATGAAGGTGGTGTTTGGGTTAGTGCTCAGAGTACCAATCTGGATCATATTTATATCCGATTCATAAATACGAGCAATTTTATTTTCCATAATATTACTATTTAATGGTAGCACCATTTTCTTTTATACACTTATTCGATCTAATTACGATTAGATATCTGATTACAATTAGATCGAAACTGAATCTGGTTCAGTGATATGTGTATATTAGACAATGACCCTAGGATTTATAATATAGTGTGCAGTTACAACGTAGTTTGTGATTGACATTGGGAACCACACTATAAGATGTATATCCTTAAATAAAATTTCTGATCAAGATTTATTAACACAGGTCGACTAGTAAAATCCGTTGAGACCAGTACATGTCGTATATCATGACTTGGTCTGATGGTTTATCCCAATGATCGATGAGTCTCGGGAGACTCGTATAGACATATATGTGTTTATTTGATAAGACACTGAACGACTCACTGAAGATTTCCTAATAGATGGTACACCAACGTCAATAGAAATCTTCACGAATTGAGCGAGCATAGTGGTCCTTTGACTTGAGATACCACAGTGGGATATATGAGTTATTCTCCACACTTTGATGGTAGTCACTTCACCAATCTATTCATGATCAGACCTCTGCATGTTCGTTGGGTGTGGACTGATGCTCATGATATCTAGTGCATATCAAGATAGGATCTGCCAGTCCTGTGTACAGGGAATAGGCATCCTCACGTGTTTACGATCTAGTAAATCCATGACTGTGGTATAACTTCAAAAATCAGTTTCGAGTGTTATTTAGATATCATAAATTGAAAGTCGATTGTATTATACTGAACAGATTTGATGTTTTCATCTATATCCCAAGTATAATATAGATAGCATATGATGGAAGGATTATACGTATGCAATGACCTTGGCTTCTAAAGTTTAGCGAGATTATCTGTGGTCATCATAATCCATGAGTGAGTGGATTATGGACACGAAATTAGATTTCTTGACGGATAAACCTAAACTTAGAGAGTCCCACAATAAGAAGTTTACTCGTTGAGCACTTGGAAAACGTGATATGAATAATACGGATTATTCATAATACTTTACCGGATTAAGTGAGTTAATTCAGATCGTTTAATCGTTTAAACGATAACATATGCATTAGGGGATTTTAGCCAGTCGTAATTATTGTGTATTTGAATTTGATACATAATACAATTAGATACACATTAATTATTCATCAAATGAGATTTTGACACATGCCATAAATATATGTATTTGTTATTTACTGTAAATAAAAATACATATATGGATGTTATTTAATTATTTAGTTATTTAATTGTTAAATAATTAAATAATTTAAAATTAAATATCTTACCAATTTGTCATAATTAGTATGATAAATGGTGATATATAATTGGAACACATGGCATGACTTTATCAAAGTAAACGTGTGAGAATTTGATTTGTCACCAAAATATTTACCTTAATTAATTGATTTTTTATTGGCCAAATTACCAATTTAACCTTGTAAAGTCAGTCACCTTATTTTAAAATTTTTTTTTAAAAAAAAATTTCTTCCTAATTCAACAACACCATTGCTAAGACCTCAAATAAGGACAGGGTTCCAAAGTTTTTTTGATGATTCAAGGAAGAAAACAAAGGAAATCAAGAAAAGGCTTATGAAACAAGGGAGTAGAAGTAATCTTTTAAAACCCTAAGTTTAGAAATTAGTTTCATGTTTTCTGTAATTACTAGAAATATTCCAGGGCTTCTTTTGTTTGTGAAAAATTGGGACTTTTGGTTGTGGTGAATGGATTTGAAGGTATTATGCATGTGTGAAGTAGTTTAAGTTAATATTATTGTAAAATTAGTTCAATTTAATCATTTGATAATTTTTTGCCATTCTAGAGTGTTTTGACCACTCTTGTAATGCCTAGAATTTTTCTTGGGTTGTTCATATGTGGTGACTTGATTTGGTGTTGAGATTAATTTGATTAATGTTGAAAAATTGGATTTAAAGCATGATAAATTGGTAATTTCATTTTCTATTTCAGACCTGGAATGGATCTGATTTTTTTGATGAAAAATATACTTTATGAATGTTTTGGATGTATTTTGAGTATTGGAACAATTTCCGGAAATTGTTTCCGAGTTGAAATAAGCAAAAAAGGGCTAAAAACGGCGTTACCTGGTGACTTTTGAATCAACCGAGTGACAGCTGCCCAAACAGTGAATCTGTCACTGTTCGGGAAGCTCATGAACTGCTCTAACAATATTGGGGCTGACCTGGGAAGTCCCTATATGTGTTGGGTGGTCGGTTTGGTCAAAAACACGTTTTACGTCATTTTGTGGAAAAAATATTTTTCGTAAAAGTTTTTCGAAGTTTCTATTGAATTTATGTTGTTATTTGATATCGAATAAATAGGTTTAGGTGCAATATGAATAAATTATTCATATTAGATATTGAATAATTTATTCGGTAATTTGAAAAGTTTTTAAATTACGATTTCGCTCGAACCGCGCTTCCGCTACGCCCATCGCCCAAAACCCCAACATGTGGAAGTAGTATGAGTGGGACTAATGTATCTTCTGAAACATATTGGATGCCATCGACACCAGAAAATTCAACAGGTATTAAGAATCTATTATATTTTTAATGCGTTAAAATTTTCAATAACAAAAATTAATGACTAGGGAAATATTTTTACTGTAAAGTCCGGTTTGGTCTTGCATGACGAGATTCTGAAAACTGGCTCTGCCACTTTTTAAGATTTAGGTCAGTGAGAGAGAGGGTTGAGAAATATATAATCAGATGCACAATTTCATTTTGGTTTTCATGATTGCCAATAAAATTGCATCCTCTTTGTCTAGCACTTTGCTTTAGGTGGTGAGAAATATATAGATGGTGTCTTTAACACAAGGTTAGATGGTTACATTCAAGTTGTTTGAGTGATTATGTGATAAAAATTGCTTTTTCCTAGATGTACAAGGCCATTATGTGATTTTCACAAGAATGGTTTCAGTTGTTGATACTGGTTGAAATGAAAAAGGTTTGGTTCTGCTTTATGTTTTGAACTGTTATTTTCAGAGTCTGTTTATGAAGATAATAGTCATTTCTATTTTTCATCAACTTTAAATGGGTGAATAATTTATTGGATTTGCTTCTAATTATTGTATTTTTAGTTAAAATTTCGATAACAAAGATTAATGACTAAGGAAATATTTGTAAGTTTTGCAAGTGATGGTCTAACATCATCTACGTATCTAATTCCATCGACCCCATAGACATTTGCAGGTATTAATGATTTGAGATTTTTAGAATTTTTGATTACCAAAATGAATGAAGATGGAAACATTTGCAGGTTTTGGTAGTGAAAGCAATATTTTTGGAACATCTTCACAATGCTATTATGAAAACTTCACATGGTTGCCTTATTCCATATAGTACTATATTCAATATTTGGATTACATGTTTGAATGTTGTAATCAATATATACCAGAATTTTTGGACAACTATTTTTGGATTTTGTAATGGCAGGTTTACAAGACCTCACACACTTAATCACTGTAATCAATATTGATAGTAATCATTGTAGTCAAAATGTACCAATATTTTGGATGTAATCAATATGTACCATAAGAATGTAATTGAACCAATATTTGACAGTTTTTAGTCTACGGAAAATGCATTCATATTTTTCAGTAAAAGTAGACAGTTTTTGAGTCTACAAGAAAATACATTCATAATTTTCAAGTACATTACAGTTTTGAGTCTACAGAAAATGAAAACATAAATTTTCTATATGTACAGTCAACTGTCATCAACATACAACTAACGCAAATGTCAATCCTTTCTCCGTAAATGACCTTTTTAGTGTTCTTTAACATTCTAGCTGTCAATTTCGGAGGTTTCACTCTTAGTGCTTGCAATGAATTCAGCTGTTGTTGTGTGTTATATTCTCTCACCGCTAATTGTGAGATCTCATCACGTTTTTCATTCAACGAATAGTCAATAAGTTGCAACGCAATTGTAACTCTTGCTTCCTACGAGTCATGATGTTCTAAATAATATAAAACAAGTTAAGGAAACTAGTAAGTATATACACCACCCAAGAAAATCAAAACAGTAAATATATACCGCCCAATAAAATCAAGTCAGTAAATTAATTAATATCTGGAACTGTGATGCTCTCCGAAGAACTTGAATATGAAAAGAAAGTTCAACGTAATAGTCTCACATACAAATCAAGCCCAACTAAACATTAGCAGTAGCAATACTGGTCTACTCAAAACTGAAACCAAAAAATCACATATCAAATAAGTTGTGTTGGTGCCGACTCTCGGAGTATCCATAAATTTAATAACATAGATCCTACAATCATAACTGTTGGGCTCGGTTGGAACTATTATCCCACTACATACTTGGAAAGTCAAGAAGCTCCACGGTTCTGTGAATGTATTCAATATATAATTACGGAGGATAACATCTAGCACTTGCAACTAAATGAAAAAATAATTTGGTTATGATCAAAATATACCGCATAATAGACATACAATCAAATGAAAGAAATAATATATTATAACAGTGAGATGAAATTACAATAATATTCTCTTGTTTTTGTCGTTTACGCAATCGACGACTACTCCGCAAAGAATCCCAAATCTCACAAACTTTTTCTTTAATCTTAATCAATAACATGTACCAATGGAAATCTCAGTCGTAGATTGACACAAATATCTATTGAAAAGTAAACAAGATATAAGGTTGCAATTAAGATATACTAAAGAAAAAAATATAAATGAAACATATATATATATGTATATATATCGGACCTGTTGGCATCTTTGTAGATCACAGATATAATGATCTTTCAATGGGAAGCTCTACAAAATGAGTCATATTATGCATCTCCTTCTAGTACAATTTGCTACATATTCATTTATGGATTCCAGACGAAAATATTATTACTTGGAATTATGAAATGAAAATGATATATTTAATGATAGAACGAAAATACTAACAACAAAGGTTGTCGGTAAAAACCAATTGATTGGTTCTGTAGTTCTTTTGAAAGACTCCTTTATGGTGAGATACTCAGCCTTCATGCAAATGACCTAAGCAATAAATAAATTGTAACATCCCAGATTTTCGGGACCGTTCTAGAAGATTTCCGGACGGATGTTTTAGTCTCGGAGCATGTTGATGATGAAGAATAAGAGTTTAAGAGATGTTATATGAGTTGGAATAATTGATATTGAATTTTCGTCGCGTCAGAAAAAGCTTGGGATTAAAAGTCAGTTGCGCGATTTTTACTATACGCTTAAAGTTTACAGTTTTGGCCACAGAATTGGCAAACGACCTCCGATCGAGTTGATTCTTAAACCATCGGACTCTTTTTTCCAAGACGAACAACTTTCGTGTTGAACACATTTCGAGAATCGCATCAGAAGGGCTTCGAATGTGGTGATTTCCAAAAATACCCTTATAAGTGAGGGCATTTTAGTAATTTATGGAACAAGATATTTTATTATTATTATCAACATTTACAAAAGAAAGAAAAAAGATGAAAACAGGAAGCAGTGAAGAGAAAACGTGGGGGAGAGAGAGGGAAGTCGCTGGTGGCCTCCGGCCGGCCTCACGCCGGCGGACCACCACCGGCGGCTTCGTCCAGTGGCCCTGCATGGGCCGGCCACCGGCGGCGACACCAGGGGGCGCCGGAACGGCGAGATTAGGGGGGAGAAAGGTGAGTTGGTGGGTTTCCCGATCCCGGTTCTTCGGTTCGTTTCACGGCCCACGAGAGCCATCTACCAAATTAAAGCCCTCGATGAGTACTACAAGATGGTGGAGACGGTTTTTTCGATCCGTGCTTGGTGGCACGCGAAACGAGGAAAGAAGATTCGGATGAATAGTAATTTGACGTGAACAGTAACTCCGATCGAAATTCTGATCGCACCGACGCGTTCGTATGGCCGAGGGGAGTCCGAATATGGCCTCGGAATTTCGGTACGACTCTCCGTTTAGAATTCGTCATTTTAAAGTTTACAGCTTTATTTTCGGATGTTTCTATTAGTTCCGTAGTTTAGCGAATTAGCATGAAATGATTTAAATATGATTTAATATGTTAAAACGATAATTGTGGTACAATCCGAGTGGTAATGGATTAGATTTGATCGATCCGGTAGAATTAGCAAGTTCCCGGTAAAACGGAGTTTCTCGCGTGACCGAGCGTAGTTGACCATAATCATGAAAATAGTATAAATATGACCTTATGAGGTTAATTGAGTAATCCCGGATTAGTTCAGAGGGTTCGAGACCCTTCCGTAGCGTTTGCGGAAACGTTTCCGCAAGTTTTGCCGCACACGCGTAAAATGAGAATATGACCCATCTAGCTAGTTTAGAATAACATGTAAATGTGTACTGGAGTAATGAAGTTTAGACCTTAGTATCAGAGATGTTTCGGGTGTTCCGAGGAAACCGTAGTTGTTATAGATAAGTTGAAAGTTCCGCAAATAGCGGTACTAACCTTGTGTTATTACTTGTTTAACAGATCAAATCCGGATCGCGGGCATTCGCTTAGCCAGGTAAGTAACTCATGCTTTGAATACTTAAGAAATTTAGCGTTGTTCGAAAACAGTAATATAACAAAGTAGTATATATTTATAAGTATGAAACCTGCATACATATAAAGAGGAACGTAGAAGGAAGAAGTAAGTGTATTGATATACTCATGTACATGTGAACAAGCGGCTACAAGTATATATTTATATTAATATATATAAAAGTAAAGACAAGTACGAGTACATAGAAATAAAGAGACACATACCTAGATATAAACCAGTATATGTATTTATATCGATAGATAAAGCATATGAATGATGTTATGTTTATGAATACATGTATATATTTAGACTTGGGTTTGGGGGTTGTAGAAAACTACACCTTAGGGAATAGGATTAAAGATATAAATGAGATAACTATAGATATATTAGTGATAAAACAAGTTATGTATGAAAGCAAGAATGCTAGAAATAACTAGAAAGCTTATGTAAAATGCAAACCTGTAATGAGCATATTGGTACATATGTTTAGTAACATAAGTATTGATATATGTACATAAGGTGACAGAGGGTATGGATGAGTAGTATATGCATTGCATGAGGACATACGAAAGTTTATGACATGAGAAAGTAGAAGAATGATAAAGAATGTGTGCATGTATAGATAAATATAGACATGTATGAATGTAAGATAAATTTAGCATGTTTTATTTTGAGCAATCATTCTGTTGATATTCTGAGCATGTAATTTGTAAGATTATTATAGATAGAATCATGACCTAGTAAAAAGGAGTAGGAGAAATGCATAAATGCATATGCATATGTATGTGTTAAGATTTTCAGAAATTGAGTTACAGTTAAAAGTGCTTTTGAAATTTAAAGTGTTTTAAAGAAAAGTTACAGATTCTTTTAAAAAGAAAAGTTCTAAGTGTTCTCATTTGAAAGAAATGTTTTCCGAAATATTTCTACGATTTTATGATATGGATTATGATTTTATGGTTTTCGGGGCATGAGGTAAAACCTCACCCCAGTATGTAACTTGAGATACAGAGATGGAATTGACGGACAGAGACATGTGCACATGTAGAGGACTAGGGGGACGGCGATATGTAACGCCCCTAGATCCTAGTTATGAGACAGGATGGGGCATAAGATCGTGTACCTGATCTCCAGTTTGAACTTGGGTGGTACCATAGATCTGCACCCCCAGTTCCAGTTTGTGGCTTGGGGGACGGCGATACGTAACGCCCCAAGACCACCAGTTTCAGGGCAGGTATGGCATGCTTTGGGGGACGGCGATACGTAACGCCCCAATGTCATGGGTTTACATATCTGGCTCTAGGGCGTATGGGGGGACGGCGATACGTAACGCCTCCATGCGTCAGTTTTTCAGCAGACACTCAGATATCAGATTTTCAGAAAAGAAGTTTTGAAATATTAGATTTTCAGAAAACAGTTTCCCGAAAAGGTTTTCAAGAAGTATCTTTCAAAATTATAATACATGTTAAAGTTGAAATAGTTCACAAGTTATGCATATAAACCATACATTCTAGTTATCATTTGGAAGCATATAATTGGCACCAGTACACATACATGGTTAGCTTTGTGCATTGCATGTTCATATAATAGTAACATTTCATGAAGTACGAGAGCATAGTAGTATGATCTTATTTAAATATATTTGTTTCGATGATGATTGTATGAGTTGACGCTTGTTTAGAAAGAACGTATTGTAAGAAGGTTAGATCTTGATGAAATGATTATGTATGTTTTTACACATGATTGGTAATAGTAGATTAGCGTTTAACAGAAACAGAATTTTTAGTAAAACTGATTTGATGATATTTCAAGACAGAAAAATGAAGAAAGTTATTATAATTGTCTAACCTAGACTAGCTCAGAGTATACAGAAAAACAAAAAGGAAGTATCAGAGTGGCGCAGCAGAAGTGTGTTGGACCTTGACCTCCTAGTTGGTAAAATAGAACTTAATATATTGAATAAGAAGGATTAATATGGATATAGAAAACAGAAATTAAGTGCATATGTGAGTGTTTAGATGAAAAGATCAGTAGATAGTTATACGGAGATAAAATGGATAAAAATTTACATAGTAAATCAGACTTGTAAACATTTGTATGGTCACATAAACGGTTTAGATTAATATGGAAACATGACTTAAACTTTTTATATATTTTTTCGCTCAAGTTATGAGCATGGTTACTTACTGAGTCAATATGACTCACACCTCTTCAGTTGTAGTTTTGCAGGTCAGTAGCAGTAGTCCGGTGAAGACAGCGGATCGCCTCAATTACAGTCGAGAGTGTCGAGTCCTGGGTCAGGTTGTGGGTCCTCACGGCCCTTTATATTGTATTTTGCATTTGTATCATTTAAGTAAGGATTATGTAATAGTGTAGTTGTCATTTTGAGTTCTGGCCGGATGCCAAGTGTTTACACTTTGTTCTTTGAGTTCAGGCCTGAGGCCTTGATATTGTGTTTCCGGCATGAGGCCGAGATTGTTGTGTTTTTGTTGTATGTGGATGCTGGCTACAGGCCAGGTTGCATAATGTTACGAATACATCATGCCGAAATTTCGTTAAGTTCAGAGGCTTATGGAGGTGGGTTTAGCCTGTCTCCTGCCGGTAGCATCCTGGCCTAGGCGGGATGTTACATAAATAATTATTACAAAGTTAATCATAAAAATCAATAGACACAATCTCTCCTTGAAGTGGTTCACTAGGCAAAGGCGACAACAAGCTACCCCGAGTGATATGGTCATGACTTGTCCAGTCAATATTCTCACTGCAAGCAACTCATAAAAGATTGAAAAAATAATCAATCGAATATAGATACATTGAATTGAATTTAGTCTCGGGTGATAATGATTTGTTACCTTTTCTCAGCAAATTTAGTAAAACCATATTGAATAATCTTCAAATGATCAGTATTTATTGCCTTGTTGACCAAAAAAATGACCAGCTTTAAATTTTGACACTACGCCAGTTGAAACAAAGATCATATCGGGATAGCTGATAAGGCGATGGGTTTCTATTTCTAAGTGGCCGAGTAGGAATTAAAGACATGTCAAACTATAGCATCTGCCCTGTGTCCAACTATATCTGTAAATGACTATATCAAAGAAAATAAGTCACAAATTAGATTCAAATAATAACAATGAAAGTAAAATAAAACATATAATTGATTTTTATTCATACCTCATCCTTTAGAATGGTGGAGAATGGTTTAGGCTTGGTAATTGATTCATTAAATGTTGACACAGCTTATGCTTCAACTTGAATGAGTCGTTCAGAGAGAACGAACTGATGATAGTTGGTTTTTTATCATTGGAATTGACTTCCTTAGCATCAACTAACTGTACACACCTTTAAAGATAGGGACCAACATCATTTCATGAGTCTGGCGCATTTGTTCTCCACAACCATATGAATTTAGCTCTAACAAATAAGATTCTAATTTATCTTTTTACCAATGACTTTATTTTAGATTTCATCAATTTCATGCCTTGAGAGGTTTTTTTAACATGTTCTCTTATAGTTTCTTCAATTATTTTTTGGCTTGTCATAACTGGATTGAATTCCTTCATTGTAGACAAAATTTCCTTGGTGGCCACTCACTTTCCTAATATGAACCTAATTAAAATTTAAAAATAATAATTAGTTTTTCAAAGATAACTTGATACATCCAATAAAAGGAAATTATTTAAGAATAATACCGCATTGCTCCCGAAACCACCAAATTTTTTTCTCCCATTGTAAAATTTTTTATTTCAGTTACAGTCCACTGCATAATAGGTCAGCCATTGCTCGGTGAATATAGCTAATACGTAGAACACGATATGTAGACAATCTGCATAAATAAAAAACTGTCATAATGATAAACATGGACTGCATTTTGTAGCACCAACATGAGGAAATTAAAGAGATCAAATATTATTAATTTCATACCATACCATTAATACACATCCTCTAATTGAAGAAGTTTTGTTTTCATTGATCTTCTTTATTCCATTCCATAAAAACAAAAACAACCAATTTTTATATCTAATTGAGTGGACATCTTTCAATGCAAGCATGTAATAGGGGTTGATGAACGAGGCAAGGGTAGGACAGAGAGAATAGTGCTTATGGCAAACAAATAAAAAATGAAGAAAAAATCATCTACTGTGGTAATAGTGCTTAATCTCTCGATAACAATTGCTAGTGGGATGCCTCTCTTAGTAGTACAATATCTGGCTATTAAATCAGTTATGTCACTGTCTTCCCCGTAAGTCTCGAAAATATTGGATAATTATGACTCATAGCATCACTATTTGTACAGAACATGGTGTTGTTGTACAAAATTAACTATGTGACAAAGGAAATTGCTCTTTTATCATTTGTGATTAGATCACCAATATGTATAAATGATAGAAGGTCCATATGATTAGTTCCGGATTGAGATGATATGAGACAGTATCAATCCACGAAGGTTTAATCATTAAATATCCCTAGTCATAGTATTATCGAGATTGGACATCGATAATGCGGAATAGACTAGTATTACACTTGTGCGCGTTGTGGGAGCATAACGGCATAGTTCTCACATGTTTGGGTATTGGATACTCATGCAAGTGTAATATGAGGTTGTGTTTTACCGATAGTACGGAAAACAGCTTCGATCTGGATAGACCCTTCGGAATTCCATTGGTAGTATAACTATGTGTCTATGGAAGTCCGAATCAGGGTAGGTGTATTTGGTCTTAACCTGAGACTTGCACCGCTAATACTTGCGACAATCAATATACTTTGGTTTTGGTCGTTCAGGGCTTTAACTGGTTCCGTGTACGCCTCTTCTGGGTATATTGAGAATCGTAGTATATTAGGTGTGATGTCAAGATGGAAGTATCACTTCAGTTATAGTGGAGATGATGATCACGTAGGATACGGAACTAGTACTCTTATGTACTGCAGTCATCGGGATAAAATGACTAGGTCATGTTTATCCGATTATAGAGACTAGTTACCAGACATCCGATATATGCTTCATACGGGGCAGACACTATTCCAGCCCCAGGCCTTGCACGTGAACATCCGATACTGGATCGAAATATGCAATACTACGTATACTACGCCTGATATAAATTATAATATTCCTATAAGGATATTTCTAGAGAATTGGGTAGGCACGGTGCTTTGCTAGAAGCCAACCATGTCTTGTAAATCGGTAAAAATATAGTACTAGGTACGTACGTGTTCGGATAGTCCGACGACCGGATTTACTGCCAACATATCCGGAGATCTCATGGGTCGCTTCCCGAAGATTCACCGATGACGTATGACTCACACTTTATTAATCTGGGATTAATTAGATGAGAGAGAAAATTAATCTGGGATTAATTACGGAGATATTTTATCTAGGATAAAATATTATTTAAAATAGAGAGAACGATTAATTTGGAATTAAACGGTAAATTAATATATTCGATATATTAAATGAAATTCGATTTCAAAACGGAATTGAAATTAGATTTTAATTCGGGTGAACGAGTTAATTTAGAATTAATTCGTTAGCGACGTGAATAGTAATTTTTCTAGGAATAATTATTTAATTACGTCGCAAAGGAAAATTCATTAATTCAGAATTAGCGAATCTGAGCCCGGGAGTTTTTGCGGGGCCGCTAGTATTTTGAATCGAGTGGGGCTCACAAGTCACATCTAGCGTCAAATCATTAGTCAGTTTGAGTGATTGACAACATGTCACTTTGAGTGATGTGAATAGTATATGGGAGTTGTTGGAAAAGCTTTTGAAAGCTTGAAAGACATTTACCATTTGTTTACTATTTGGTGTTTGACTTTTGTATTTGGTATTAGATATACAAAACCAACAAAACTCTCATCTCTTCTCTCTTATATGATTCGGCCAAAGGCCTTATTTTTGCTCTCCTCATTTGGCCATTGTGGCCATTTTCTTCTTTCCAAACCGTTAACCTAGGGTTCATTATCTTGATGATTTTGTTGCAAAATCAAGAGTGCTAGCACACATTAGAGTCATCCTATGGTGTTAGGGAAACCCACCCTTGAGCTTGAAATCTCAAAATGAAGCTTGGAGCTTGAAGAACACAAATGGAGCAAAATAGAGGCCATTGTCGTGAGCTTCAACAAGGAAGAAAAAGATTTTTCTTCGATGCATCCTAGCCAATCGTTGTAAGTATGATTCCGCCATGATTTTACGAGTATTCAAATATTGTTTCATTGCTTGAAAATGATCCTTGGGACCTTAGAGAAACCCAACAATGGTATCAGAGCCATTTTGAGCATGAAATGAACTTAAGGTTAAAATTAGGTAAAATCAATTTGAGCATGATTTGATGAAATTGTTTGATTGAGTATGCTTGAATGATGTTTAATTGAAGTTGGATATGATCAATTTCATGAAAAATTGATTGAATCAATTTTTCCCCAAATTAATGGCTTGGCCGAATTTGTGATGAACCCTAAAGTCATGGTATTTTTTGATTTTGATCATTGGATGAGTTGGAATCATTTGGATAATATTGATTTAAGTTTCAATTGGATTGGAATCAAAATCGGACATAGAAAACCCTAGATTGCCGTGGACTATAAGCATGGGAAATGATTGATTTTGATTCAAATGTATTGGACATGTGTTGATGATAATGAGCATAATTAATTGAGTGAATTAGTATTTTGGAAATGTTAATTTGGTTAATTAATTATGGCATACACTTTGGTTAATTAAGTTATGAAATTGGAATTTGGTAATTTAATTAATTGGGCCTATTTTGGAAATTGGGTTTTAAAAGTTGTAATTGGGCTTAATGAGCTTGGTTGGGCTAAATGTGGTTTAAGTTAATTGGTTGGATCCAATTGGGCCCAAAACCATATCCATAAAGTCCAAATACAACTATTGGGCCTTTAAAGCTTAATTGGGCCTAATGGGCCTAAATTGATTTCTAGGCTTATGGGGTTATTCCTTAATTGGGCTTTGGTTGCCGAAGCCCACGCCTTAAGAAATTAATTGAAAGCCCATTAGACTTTAATTAAACGACATTGGATGTTAATCGGGCTTTGAGACCCGTGACGATTAGATTTGGAATCTAAGTCGCAAAGGTTCATTATAAAGTGTAGTTATTTAATTTGGAATTATAAATGAATTAGTAATAAATACATATTAAATTGGATTTAATGTTGTAGTTTAATTTAATTCGAGAATTCGTACTTTGAGTACTTATTCACAAAACGAGTCGGACTCGCGCAAAATCAAATTGTTGTTTGAACATTGGATGGTCATTAATATCAGATTAATTAATTGGATTAGATTGATTGATAACATGCTTATGTGAATACATGATTGCGATGCATGAATAATTTATATCGGATGGATATTAGATGGGTGGGGAATTTTGGAAATTATTATAATAAATTTAGATTTTATTAAATTGGACCTGCGTGTCCAGCCTATTACCTCTTCACTCTGTGTATTTCTCTTCTCACATATTCCCCTCAATGTAAATGAGGTTTCTTTAGAAGTGTTATGTAATTGGGTAGAAGTAATACTTGTGCTAGCGAGAGAGATGAAATGGAGAGATTTGTTCTAGGAACAATGTGTTTTAAGTATCCATCTGCATATCATTATTATTTTATTTTGTACGGGCTTTATTATGTATTTAGAATGCATGTTTAAGGGTGTATGATGATGAAACCTTAACAAAGATAATCAATGGGTTGCCAATTTACGCGAAAAACCCTCACAACATATTAAGCGTTTTTCCTTCCATTGAGTGATTCTTACTCAAGATCCAAGACTGGCACTGGTTTGTTGGCCAAAGTCAAGACCTTTGTCTGTCGC
>SKCR01017501.1:0-44140 GCA_019454045.1 Zanthoxylum bungeanum | reverse complement strand
TTGGATGCCTCAGTTGCCTTCTTCGACCCCGTCGGCTCAGAGGACTTGGGGGACAAAGGAATGGAAGAAAAAACTCTCATGGAAGGCAATGAGAAAAATCTTTCGCGAGCAGGTGCCCAGAAACGATCAAAAGAGGAATGAACAGACGTGCAAAGAGCAAAAGGAGCGATAACAAAAGAAGAGATCAAAGAGCGAGTTTCCGCCAAGGAATCCTCAACTTCAGAGACTGAAAAAACCTTAAAACGGTCTGACAAAGCAGAGCGCGTGTGAAAGAAAGAAAGAGGCCACCCTTGAACGAGGCCAAATTGACGGGCAACGAAGTTGGATGAGTATACCTCCACTCCGACCTTGCCATTGGCTCTAGTCATGATGTCATGAATCACGTCGCGACTACATAAAAACCTGCGCCATATGCGAAGACCTGATTCATCCTCTTCCGAAAGAGGGAGGTCATGGACGAAGAATGGACTATCCGACACAGAAA
Source organism: Zanthoxylum bungeanum (assembly GCA_019454045.1). Classification (NCBI taxonomy): domain Eukaryota; kingdom Viridiplantae; phylum Streptophyta; class Magnoliopsida; order Sapindales; family Rutaceae; genus Zanthoxylum; species Zanthoxylum bungeanum. Next base: position 43,656 of record SKCR01017501.1, on the reverse strand, counting down.
AAGGGAAAAAAGAAGGAACATGAGGAAGAGTATAGAAATACTCAAAAAAATGCTATGGGAGAAAGAAGATGGCCGAAGTTGAGAAAAAAGAAGACCGGCATAAGGATAAGGGTGAGTTGAATCAATTGTGCCGAAGACAGGGAAATAGGCTCTCAACCAGAGTTGAACGAGCCACAGTGGACCGGAGGCAATGGGTGATGCCCCCGACCGAGGTTGTTTCTGAAGGATGGCCAATGCCCGATATATGTCGGCCATTAAAAAGGAGGCCAGGTCTAAGTGACAGCCGTGGGCAAGGTCGGAAGAGATAGGGAGATAGCGAGCCACAAGCTTTTGGCTAGACACACAAATGATGTATTTGCACAGCCAATAATGAAGGAAAGTCGTTCGCTCTAACATCGAAACATGACCAGCCGTTTTCGAAAACGTGCGATGAAAAGAAGAATATGACGAAGGGTCCATTGAATGAGGAGGGAAACCGAAGTTTGTACAAGCCGAGATGGTCACTCCAAGATGGGCCAGTCCAGTAAGAGCACCAATATCACGAAGGGTGATAGTGAGGGGCCCGACCGGAAGAATGAATACATTGTATTCAGAAGACCAAAAGAGCAAAGGGATAGGAAACAAGTTACAGTCAAAAGGGGGCAAAGCTAATGAAAGCTCGATGAAAGGAAGAAGGTGATGTTTGTCCAAAAAGGCTCGAGTATCCACATGCAACAGCATACGTTGAAACCAGGCTTCGAATGCGGTATCGGGTTTGGGCTAAGTGCGAATCAGATTGGACCGAGCTAGAGGAGAGATGTTAAGTGGCTCAGAAAATGGGGGGCCAGAAGAAGATGGGAACTGCTGAGCCAACAGAGCCGTTGCAATAGTGTCATCTTCAACGAAGATGGGGCCAATAGCGCACTGGCCGAAATTCTCATCAAGAGTGTGAACGCCGAAGATGCCCACAGAAGAAGATTCCAGCGCCATCTTATAATCGGCGAAGGTTGAGGCGCTAGTTTTGGGAGCAGAGGATGAATAAGCCATTGATAACAGAAGGTCGAGAATGCGATAAAAGCAAGTTTGCAGAGGAAGTCGAAGGTAAAGTGAGAGCCAGATGGGGATGAATCCTTATGTAACAGACGAAGGGTTTAACCTAGGGCAGGTGTCGCAATACGAGTCATCGAGAAGTGAAAGCGGCGGGAAAACGAAAAAGGATGAAAGGTTGCCCTAGACAGGTGTTCGAATGCAACTCGTTGCGAAAGTGACGTGCAACGGAAGGAAACACGGAAATGACGTAAAAACGGCTCTTAAATGGGCCTCATGATGAAACGTATAGGAAAGGGCCGCACATTTATTGCAGAAGTGATAGGTTCACGAAGGACTCCAAAAGGAAGCCCGATAGATTACAGAGCGAAGAGTTCCACCCCGGGTTTTACCTCGCTCGACTTTGCAGCATCGGCCTCCAGCAGATCGGCTGAACCTCAAAATCTTAACATCGACCTCCAAGATCGGTCAAGGACATATGTCAATACTACATCCTCTAGAGACATCACCCAAGCTGTTTCCATTATTGGCACAAGCAGTAAAGACAAAATTGATATGACAAGACCATCAGGCCGCAGGCTTACTTTCGGCAAAAAACCAGACCTAGAGCAGGGAGCCCCCCCAATTGGTCAGGTAACACATGGAAAAAAACACTTCACGTGAAAACAGTATCATGGCTTGGGAGTATATAAAAAGAGGAAGGTTGAAGAAGTAACTTGCAAGGTCTCCCAACCGCCCATTTAAGGGCCGACCTTACTCAAAACATCGCAGCTTGGCCCTCCGTAACCAAGCGGACTCCCTAAGATGAAAAAGAAAAGATCGGGAGAGGCAGAAGAAAGTCGAGAAAAAGAAAAGATCTGCATGAAACAAAGGCCATCAGAAGCGAAAGCTTCTCTTCGATGAAGTGTGAAATGGAATGTAAAGAGATTAGCTAACGGCCATCCACACGGTGTGAGATGTAAAATGGAATGTAATGGTGTGGATAGACTATGTCCATTAGCGACGGCTGACCAGGGTCTCTGTGTAGAAGGTATTGCATCTTCTGGTTGCAGATGGGTTACGACCGGTGACAACGACAGATCGTATGCATCTACGCGGAGGGTGCCGCACTCCTCGGCTTCACAGGTTCTCTGGACTGAGGGACCGGCCGGGGGACAAGCTTCCCATATTTTCTGGACTGGGGATCGGCCAGGAGACTGGCTCGGTTGGAGTGGTGGTCTTCCCTGCATGAGGAAGGAACGAACCTGGATGAAAAGCCGAATAATCACCCTAGAACAAAGATGAATGACCGTACAAGTTTATATCATTCCAATCTATACGCCTTCTCGTCGATGGAAGACCGAAAAAATTCACCTCGATCTTCACTTCCGGTTCAATCAAGGTGAATTTGGGGGACAATTGTTGACAGAGGAAATTCTAGTCACCTTGGAACGAAATAGCCCTAAGACGAAGGAAAGAATGAAGGGAGGAATGACGATGGAGCAAAGAGCGACGAAGAGCTTGAGACGACCGAATTAGCGGTTAGGACGAAAATGCATGATGCTGTTGCTTCCACGATCGCAGCAGTTGAGACGCACAACCCAACGGTTGAAGGCACGATCCAGCAGCTGCAGGGAGATACTTGGACCGCCCAAGCGGTTTACAAGCTTCACTATAAAAGCTCAACCCATGATCAAGCAGTTGAAACGCACAGCCCAACGGTTGAAGGCACGATCCAACAGCTGCAGGGAGATACTGGGACCGCCCAAGCAGTTTACAAGTTTCACTATAAAAGCTCACTCGTACATAGAGAAAAACCCCGATCAAATGAAGACTCAAACGAGCATATTTTTTATCTTTTAGCTTTTATAACCTTTAGGACTGTAATTTATGTGCTTGTGCCCCTTGGAGGCTTATTCACTTAATCAAACATCCATTGCTGAGACTTTGTCTCATGAGGTTTGAACCTTACACGCTCTTTTTCCTTCACGCATAAAAAATTGTGCAAACAATAACAAATACTTCATATGGAGTTTGTAACACTCATTTCTTATAAGATTCATTGATTGGCCTCATTTTTATCTCCTCCCTATTTATAAGAATAATTTCCCTCTCATGGGTGGGGTTTCCTCTATTTTCTCTATAGAACTCTCCATCTCCTTCACATTGAGAGCACTCACAGCCATACACCATCCAAACCTTCCTCTCCATTATGATTCATCATTAAAGAGATTTCAAGGCAAAAATCAGACATATTCTTCTCCAAATAGTATTTCTCGATAATTGAATCTTATACACTCATCCCTCAAGATTCTCCACATCCTTCAAGGCAAAAATCTGACATCATCTTCTCCAAATAGTATTTCTCGATAATTGAATCTTCTACACTCATCCCTCAAGATTCTCCACATCCTTCATTAAAATACCATGAACCTTTTCATCCTCAACAAGTTAGGAACATCTCCAGAACTCTCCATCAACATGGATTGACCTCTCTTCAAGCAACTAAAGTTTAAAAGTGGCAGATAAGATCTTTTTATCTATTTATCTTGTGTGTTATTTACAATTATATTTTTTACTACTAACTTATGATCTAGGAGAAGAACCCCCTTTCAAGCCTCGCTTGGGCTCCCACGGAGCCTCCATTCGGGGCAGGGACCCAAGCTTCCCTTTCAGTCTCTTTATAACTCCCTCAGCGCTCATCCGCATAATCTCATATAAATATTCTTGCTGAACATCTCCTAGATCCTCATTCAAAGAATTGTGAGGATCATTGAGCCTTAGAAAGCCCCGCCGAGGCTCCCCGTGTCCCTATCTTGAGAGCACCCATGGGCTAATGAGTAAGAGTTGAGTTATTTCAACTTAAATTGTTGATATAAATTTTGATCCATTGGTTTCTTATAGTCCAATGGTGGATATCGAAAGTCAAAGTAGTATTTAATGAAGTCAATTTATCTACTAATAGATTACATGAAATCAGTGTCTCAAAATTTGTGTTAAAATTTTACGTCAAAAATTAAGTTAAAATAGCCTAACCTAATAAACAATTAGGGTCTATTTATTTTTATGTATGAAGTCTTAATTTTACTTACAATTACTACTTAATAGAAGCTGAATAGAAAATAAATATCTAATAGAAAATAAATATTATTGTACAAAAATATCTTATTAAATATACTTATTTCTCATATCCTAAAAAAATAACATTGATAATGTGAATCAAACAACAAATGCAAATATTTTTTTTGGACTATAAGATTAATGTAACATTTGATATAGAGTTTGGAGAGCTTAAAAGTTATCTTATACTCTTACTGTAATGCTTATAAATTAATTTATACTCTCAATCAATACTATATACCAAACAATGCATAAGTCTTCCTCTAATAGCTACTGTATCAAATTGTAAATAAACTCTTTCAAACAATGTTATTTATTTTTATCTTTTAATTATTGTATATAATATTTTTCTTGTCAATTGCGACACTTTTGCAACAATATCATAACTAATCATTCTAAGGTCGGTTACGTCTTTACCATATTAAAGAAGAAGTTATATAAAAGAAACTGTTCATTTTATTCATAATAAAACGTTACATAAGTATTTACAAGGAAATACATAATAAAATTGGCGCTCAGAGCACCAACCCTAACAGAAAGTCCGCAAGATTTACACATATTCCTCATAGGTGTATAAGGATTAGAACCTTATCGAATTTTCACAAATCATAAGCTTTAAAATAAGTACAATTGTTGATATATTTTGACGAAAATGATTGGGTTAAAAATTACTTACATTTATAAGAAATTGATAATTTCAAATCATCCATTTTCAAACACTCATATCTCATTTATCTGAACTCTAAATCACAACGTATAGAAATTTATATATACATAATATCCACACATACCATTTTATCAAGGAACCTCTCTCAAATTTAGATTTTCGCAAGGTCAAAATCAACTCCAAAGTCACTATGTTCTTTAAATCAAATGTGTCTGAGCTCACTGTTACATTTTACCTATGTCACATTGAGATCGGTCATAATCATATTAAGAAAAATTATAGTCACATTCACATTTTACCCAAGTTATATTGAACTCAGTCACATCCACTATCACGTTGAGATTAGTAACAAACATAATCACATTGACCTCATACACAATCATATTGAGCTCAGTCAAAAATACAATTACAATAACATATATCAGATTCACATTGCCATCATTTATGGAAACAATCACATTGAGTTCAGTTACAATAAATATTGAGTCCAACCATATTTAATCCAGTCACATTCATATTTTACCTAAGTCATATTAAACTCAATAGTAGTGACCTCAATCACATATATAACCACATTGATCTTAGTCACATATATAATGACATTAACCCTAGTCATAATCACTACGAGCTCAATCACATAAGCAGTTATATTGATCTCAGTCATAACCACATTGACCTCAGTCATAAATATAATCACATTGAGTTCAGTCATTATATTTTACCTAAGTTATAAAAATTTAGTCAGACCATATTGAACTCAGTAACATAAGATGTTGTTTGAAGTTTAATATGTGGTGGAGATTAATTTGTAAAGGGAAATGTATGTCTTATTATTATTATTATTATTATTATTATTAGTATTTCTTAATCTATTTCACAATTAACTCTCTAGATATTTCTTTTAAAGCAAATAAAAAAACCCAACTTTCTTTATTTCTCTCACTTTACACGAATTTCTTCCATCTCATTCCCCTAATTCAAGCTGAAAATTCATGTTTATCCAAGGTTCTGACCCTAAGCGGAATTAACACAATAAATCAAGACAAGTCCTGATTATTGATTCTATGGATTTCTAACAAGCAACCTCAATATCAAATAATTAAAATATAATGCAGAATATTAAAAGCAATCACACAAAATCAACACAAATATTTTGGGGACGAAGTGGAAAACTCGTGCGAGTAAAAAAACCACTCTAGTATCTCGACTACCAGTCCAAATCCACTATAAAGAGAAAAACTTACAGTGATGGTAAAAGACCTATTGTAACAACTCCACCGACTCTAGTACATCTAGACTGCAAGAACTCGAATAACTCATCGAGTCCGTATCCCACGATTTTCTTCAGAACCTCTGAAGTATATGAGTGAATCAACTCTGCAGCTCTAAATGCCGAAACTCCAACTGTCAATATTCCCCCTTGAGAACTCTAAAGGGTTAGGAAGTTAGGTTGGGTTGGGTTGTGTTGATGGTTTAACAAAGATCAATCACCAAAGAAACGAAGACAAGAGATTTAAAAGAGTCTTCAAGGTGATGAACAAGAAGGTTGAAAAACTATGTAAGTTATTAGCTCAACGTATTATGTGTTCAACCTTGGAGGAATGTGGCTATGTGTTCTTTATATAGGTAGGGTAAAAAGAGAGGCTTCCCAATACCAAATTAGGTTAAAAACACGTCCAAAATAACTCAGTTCAGCACGGGCATTCGAACGCCACTCGAATGCGCCACGAACGCGTGCTCTCTGGAAATATTCGTTCGAACGCTTACTCAAACGCACCTCAAATGTCTGCTCTCTGGAACGTTTCGTTCGAATGCCTACTCGAATGCACCACGAACGTTTGCTCTCTGGAATATGTTGTCCGAACCCAATAGCGAACGTGCCACTAACGCCACACGTTCGAACGCTCCAACGAACGTAACACTAACAAAATTGCTCTAGCTTTGCCAAATACCAGTCCAATTGCTCCAAGTTCTTCAAGACGTATTACAACTCAATTAAACTTATTTTGTTACGGACATTGCCAATAAAAATAGAACTAACACAAGCCATTTTCAAGCTACTCCCACAACCTTCAAAAATCAAAACATTTCCATCTCTCCATCCACCATTCTCGTGTGTTTAAGAATCTAGTGAGGTATTAAGCTCCTTTTGTACAAAAGAATTAAAGGAAACTTAGCCCTATAATTTTCCTTCATCATCGTGAGTTAGAGGAATTTGGGGGGGGGATTGTGGAATCTCAAACTTTCAAGGTAAAAGTCTTTAATTTCTTGCTTCTTCTGAGTTAATTAACTTAGAAATTACATTTTTTTAGTGATTCAAGCTTTATTTGGTAATGTGTAAATGGGTATCACTAAGGCTATAACCAATTTGTTTGAATGATTAAGAATTGATAGTTGTAGAGTTGTTAGTAGAGTGTTCTTGAAGGTTATGTGTGTGGCTTTTGTGTGAGTTGAATGAGGAAAATTTTGAAGTAAATGGAGATAGCTGTTTCGGTCAAGCTAGGGGGAAGACTTTTGAAAATTTCCATTTTATATGAATCATTAATAATTATCATGTTTAGTAATTAATCTATGCTAGTTTGATGGGGTCTATGGTTGTTTGTGGCCAAAATTGAAAACCTGGAAAATGTAAGCATGTGTTGATTTTCGGCTATGGAGGGGAGGTTTCTTGGTTGAGTTTTTGGTTAATGGTGGTTGATAGTACATTATGTTGGAAGTTTATTTGTGATTTTATATTATGGTTATTGTATGGTTATTATAGGATTTTGAAGCTTTGTGAGAAGGAAGAAGTTCAACCGTTGAGGATTTTCTTGGTGAGAGGCTTGAGAAATAGATGTTATTTAATATGTTTGAAGCTTGTATGGGTGTTTAATCAAAGAGTTTGTATGGCTTGGGTAAGGTGTGTAGTGTTTTGACCAAGTGGGATGAGTTTTGAGATGATGTTGTAATACTTATTCAGTTGATAGTATTGTAGCACGATTTGATGTTAAGTTACCACTGTAGGATTGGTAATACATCATTAGTATAGTATGTTTTGATAACGTAGCTTCGGCTTTAGAAAATGAACAGATAGCTTGAAAGCTAGCTATAATATTATAATGATATATAAAGGTTGTAGTGAATAATAGTAGCACACTTTGTCCATTTTCTACATACACTATATTTTATTTACCTTGAAAGATCATGTCAAGAATCTTAACTATTCTTATCTTATCGTAGATCGTCAGCCCGATCAACCACCCGCCTCTCATTAACTTTCTGCAGCTTATCATTGTGAGTAGATGCCTCATTTTATCATTTCCTTATGTTTTAAATGATTTAAGTTTTTAGAATCTCGATTTGATTGAGTTTTATTTGTTAATGAACATGCATAATGATTATACATTTCCGTCTCAGCGTTTGTCAAATGTTTTCATGATTTCTGAATTATATTTATGTTTCCGCTGAGACACTTGATCGATGATATGTTTCTGTCCCGATGCTTGACTCATGTTTTCATATTTTATGACCCATCATTATGTTTCTGTCAGAGCGCTTGTTTAGGATCTCGACCATCAGAAAATGGATCGACCCACTAACTTATCAATAAGGGATTGTTTCGTTCCTCGCTCAATCTTTGCGTGCAACTTGGACGTTGAGCGCTTGATATGTTTTTGGATTTGACATCCATGGCATTTGACATGAACTTTGAGTTTTAAAGTTGTTTTGATAAAACTTTTGCCTATGGTGAGATTTATTTGTTTTGGTATATACTTATTTATATGGGCACAGAGCCCTTATGTGTGATTTTGATGTGTCGGTGTGGACCTGAGGTCCATTTCGATATATGATATTCACTTTAGGTTCGTTTGGTGATGGACTGAGATCCAGGCTGTCCATTTTTAGAATACATCATGCTGAATTTTCTGTAAATTCAGAGACTTATGGAGATGGGTCAATCTTGTCTCCTGCCGGTAGCATCCTACCTCTAGCGGGGTGTTACAGTTATGGTATCAGAGAAAAGGTTAGGGTGTCGGTGACTGCTACTACATGGTATTCGATCGTCTGAGTAAATTTTATGTTACGCATAGACCATATAGGTAATTTGTATATGGTATAAAGTGTTATGATTTTGATTGATATTGATGATTCAGATTATTGATATATGTTTATGTACTATTAATATATGTATGTGTAAAGGTATACTAAGTTAAAAGTATGAGGTTTGTATAGGTATATGTATAAGTAAGTAATGTGAATTCCAGGTGTTTTGAGGTACGAGTAATTCTATGATGTTGATAGTTTGAATTGTGAACTGATATTTTGAACCATGTTTTGAAAACTTGGTATTTGACTGTTGGTATAAAAGTGTTTTGAAAAGAGAAAGAAAATGAAAGAAGAAAGAAAGAAAGTTTTTAGAGGTTTTGATTTTGATTATAAAGGATAAAGAAAATGTTTCCGCCTCGATGCTTGATTAACGTTTTCATATTTTTAGATTTATCGATATGTTTCCGTCGAGGTGCTTGATAATATGTTTCTGTCTCGGTGCTCAAAAATATTTTGATGTTTTTAAACTATAAAACTTGTTTCCGCCGAGACGCTCGAAAATCTGTTTCCTCCACGGTGCTTGCTGATTTTATATTTTTGACACTCCGTGGAGCCTGTATATGTTTCGTTCCGGCTTGGCCAGGGCGCTTGTTATGGGGTCCAGACCATCAAAAATGGCTGGCCCACTACCCTGTCGGCATGGTCTGTACACTGTCTAGTCTATGCGTGCGACTGCACAGTGGACGATCGTTATGTATTTTGAAAAATTTGCATTAAAGATTTATTTTTGATTTACACATTTATGTTTTGGGGGGAAATGATTTCAAAAGAATTACATTTTGATTTTGATGCATTTCGATATTGCTTATGATATTATACGATATGATATGTTTCCGCCCCGACGCTTGTTGCATGTTTTTATGTTTTTACGACTCATCATATGTTTCCGTCGGGGTGCTTGTTTAGGGTCTCGTCCATCAGAAATGGATTGACCCACTACCTTGTCGACATGTGATCATTTCGTTCATTGTCCGATCTGTGTACGCGTCAGGCCTTGGGCGTTTATTTATGTTTCGTCTAGTTGAGTTATGCTGGATGCTCAATATGATTTTTTCGATAATGGATTTTGAAACTGATTTTATTTACGGTAAAATAGTTTTTTCAAATGTATTTTCGCAATGATTTTTGAAATAGATCATTTTACGTTTTCCATTGTAATGATGACAGATTTCAGACTATCAACATCATAAGAGCATGTAGGATTATTTGTTACTTCTGGCTGTGACAATGAATGTACTAATTGATATAAAAGATTATGTTCGTTATAAGAATGTGTATGTAAGTTTATAATTAGACATGGATCTTTTGGGTATTGTGATGGTTATGTATGTTATATTGTCAGCCATACAAAATTTTATGTGCGATGAGATATGTACGTATGTAAACCTTGATTTTAATATCGTTTACATGTATGATATGGAATGACATGATGTGAAATGAGTGAGTTCCTTTTTAGATTGTGAACAGAATGAATAATATGAAATTCGTATTATGTTATTGTTTTGATACTATATCGGATCGCTGTAAAGAACCTGTGTTATATTCTTCGTTCTGATAATGCATATGACTGACTGTATGGAATTCATGTTCCTTTTTGTTTCTATGATGAATGAATTTGAAATGGTTGAGCAAGTTCCTGTTGGATAATTATTACCCATAGCATCACTATTTTGTAAAGAACATGGTGTTCTTGTACAAAATTATCTATGTGACAAAGGAAATTGCTCTTTTATCATTTGTAATTGGATTACCTGGATATATAAATGATAAAAATCCATATGATTAGTATTGGATTAATAAGATATGAGACAATATTAATCCACGTAAAGTTTAATCATTAAATATCCATAGTCGTAATATTATCGAGACTGGACATCGATAATGCAGAATAGGCTAGTATTACACTTGTGCGCGTTATGGAAGCTTAACGGCATAGTTCTCATATATTTGGGTATTGGATACTCATGTAAGTGTGATAGGAGGTTCTGTTTGCCGATGGTACGGGAACAGCTTCGCTCTGGATAGACCCCTCAGAATCCCATTGGTAGTATGACTATGTGTCTATGGGAATCTGAATCAGGGTAGGTGTATATGGTCTTAACCTGAGACTTGCATCGCTAATACTTGCGACAATCAGTATACTTTGGTTTTGGTCGTCAGGGGCTTTAACATGTTCTGTGTACGCCTCTTCTGGGTATACTGAGAATCGTAGTGTATTGGTTGTGATGTCAAGATGGAAGTATCACTTCAGTCATATGGAGATGATGATCACGCATGGATACAGAACTGGTACTCTATAGTGCTATAGCCATCGGGAAAGTATGACTAGGTCATGACTTTCCGATCATAAAGAGACTAGTTGCTAGTGATCCAATATATGCTTCGTACGAGGCAGACACAACTCCAGCCTCAAGCCTAGCATGTGATATCCGATACTGATCGTAATACGCAATACTATGTATACTACGCTTGATAAAGATCTTGTATTCCTTAAAAGAATATTTCTGGACAATTGGGTAGGCACGGTACTTTGCTAGAAGCCAACCATGTCTTGTAAATTGGTAAGAACGTGGTACCGGGTACGCACGTGTTCGCATAGTCCGATGACAACATTTACTGCCAACATATCCAGGGATCTCTTGGGTCGTCTCCGAAAGATTCACCGATGCAATTGACTCGAACAAAATTAATCTGGGATTAATTATGAGAGAGAGAAAATTAATCTATGATTAATTGCAGCAAGAATTTATCTGGGATAAAATTCGAATAGAAGAGAGAGAGAACGATTAATTTGGAATTAATCGATTAAATAATATATTTGATATATTAAATGAAATCAGATTTCAAAGCGGAATTAAAATTGGATTTTAATTCGGGCGAACAAATTAATTTAGAATTATTTCGCAAGCGACTTTTGTAATAATTTTGCTATGCATTATTATTTAATTAAATTGGATTTAATTGCGTCGCAACGACAAATTCGTTTAGTTCAGAATTAAACGAACCTGGGCCCGAGCGAAGTTGCGTGTTGATTTAGCCGACTTAAATTTTGAATTTAAAAGTGGTGGGACCCACTTCACTTACATCAACATGTTAGACATGTGATGGAAGTGATTAGGCTTATTTCATGGATTTGATTTATTGAAAGAAAGCTTGGCTTTACTTATAATACACTCAAACCAAATTCAACACTCAACCTTAATATTTAAACCAAGTCAACTTTGGAAGTAAGACATGGGTTACTATTCACAGCAACCAAAAACTTTCTCTTCTCTCATTTTCTCTCATGGCCGAGATTTTCAAGCTTCATAGGGAAGAATTTTGTTTCTCAAAATTGATCAAAGCTAGCACTTTTTGAGTTGATCAAGGTGATATGGAGACTCACCCAAGTGTTGGAATCAATGTAAGTATTCCGCAACTTTCTTGATTAATTCACACAATAATCACGCTTAGAGATCCTGTGGCATGTCTAGGACACTAACATTGGTATCAGAGCAAGATCTAAGCTTGATTTGGACCTAGGGTTTATATACTTTAATTTGGGATTTTTTGGCTTGGAGCTTGATTTGCCTAAATTGATGGTTGGGTTATGTTTATATGATGTTGAATTGGATTTGTACATTGTTGGAATTGAGAAAAATTGATTAGATCAAAATTCCCCAATTCCTTAGCTGGCCGAATTTATGCCCTAATATTGCTCATGGTTAATTTTGAAATTTGACAATTAGATATATTAATTGGCATGAAATGTATGTTGGATGTTGATTTAATTGGATTGAAATAAAATTGCATGATAATTTCTATGTCTTTGCCGTGATCTATATAACATGTTTTAGAATTGATTTTGCTTCAATTTATGTTGGACATGAATTGGAAATGTTGAGCATGATTAAATTGGATTAATTATTATTTTGGAAACATTAGATTAATTGATTAATTATGTTAATTGCACTTTAATTAAATTAATATGTAATTTGGAATAATGTGTTAATTTAATTTGTTGTAATGGGCTTAATGGGCTTGGTTGGGCCAAGTTTGGTTTAGGACAATTGGTTATATCCAATTGGGCCTAAAATCATTTCCATAAAGTCCAAATATGACAATTGGGCTTTTAAATAATTTATTTAGGCCTAATGGGCCTAAATTGATTTTATGGCATATGGTGATTCCTAACTTGGGCCTTGGCATTTTGGGTTTGATCCATAATGGCCAAAGCTCATGCCTAAAGAATCAATTGAAAGCCCATTGGACTTTAATTGAATAGTATTGGATGTTAATTGGGCCTTTGAGACCCAATTGGATTGGATTTGGAATCCAAGTCCTTAAAGGCACTATTGAAAGTGTAATTGTTTAATTTGGAATTAAGCATGAATTAATATTGGATACAATTTAAATTGGATTTGAAATTGTAGTTCGATATAATTCAAGAATACGTACTTTGAGTATTTATTCTTAAACGAGTTGGACTCGCGCAAATCAAATCATTGTTTGAACATTGGATGGTTATTAATTCAAAGATTAATTAATTGGATTAGATTGATTGAATAGCATGCTTTGTGTGAATACTTGGATGTATTGTATGAATAATGTATATCAGATGGATATTAGATGGGTGAGGGCAATTTTGGAAATTGTTGTAATAAATTAGAATTTATTTAAATTGGACCTGCGTGTCCAAACTTTAAAGGCACTTTTAAAGTTTCGACACGAAATAGACAAACAGATCAGCTAAAGAATTAAACTGTCACGGTTAGACCGTAATGGAAAATGCTTAAGCAATAATTTTCTAATATACTTGAAAGAGTAAAGTATTCTTTCAATGAGGACTCCTCTAGGAACACATCAATTTGATGGTGTGTCCGAACCGAGTAACCGAATCTTGTTGGACATGATAAAGGTTAATCATGAGTCGCTCTGAGGTACCATTTCCTTCAACGGATATGTATTAACAGTGCTAAACTTATTTAGAATAAGGTTCCATTAAAATCTGTTAGACATAATTCATGTTAGATGTGAACAGGAAATAAATTGGGATTTCTCATTCCTGAATATTTGGGTATGCTAGGCATATGTTTGGATGATACCAAACTAAAACCCAAGTTGGATAAGTGCCATTGTAGGTTATCCTAGGGATACCAAAGTATAGTACTTATACATCTCACAAGAGAACAATTAGATTGTTGCTCACCATGCGGTTTTCCTAAGAGGAATACCGATATGTAGTGGTAAGTGGGAGGATGGTAAAACTCGATGAAATCGGAGTAATACTATTTCAGGCACCAATTCCTAATGAACGAACACAAATAGTTCATCAAGGATGAAACTATACCAATAATCTTCGAATACAAAAGAACGCGTATGTCAGAGAGAGTCAGAAAACAACATGGGGTATGGGTTTCTGATCTCACCTCGTAAAGATGTCAATCTTTTGAGGTATACCAACTGACTACGTATGAGGAAGTGATACAAGGTATCGACTCCCTATTATGACAAAGTGTCATGAATCCGAAATGGATTCCATGTATATCAACTATGTTTGGACACTAGTTGTTGTACCGTAAGGCATTGTGCCTATTGGTACTATAAGTCTTCAAGGAAGACATACATGGAAGGCAACATACCAACGTTATAAGCTGGGCTTGTAACTGAAAGGTATCGTAATCAACATTGTGTTGATTACGATTCAACCTTTCATTTGTTGCCATGGTAAATCCATTTGGATAATGCTTGTTAATGCTACATGTTTCATTTATGAAATATGACAGCTTAACGAGAAAATCGCTTTCCTGAAAAGGAAACTATTTGGAGGATGTTTACAACATCCTGTCGGTTTTTTCGTAACATAACTAGCAAACAAGGTTTGCAGGTTATTCGATCCATGTTTGGATTGAAGCAAGCATTTGGTTCTTGGAATTTTTGTTTTGATGTAATCATAATGGTTTATGATTTAATTCAAAACGAAAATGATTCTTGTGTATATAAGAGGGTTAGTGGGAGCGCACTGACATAAATGTCCTATAAAATAATGATAATAAGTGTCATTTCTTGGAAATGATATTCCCATAAAAATAATCGTGTGAAGGCTTGGCTTTCGAGAAAACTCTCCGAGAAAATCGTACATTGAAAAATGTACGCGACCTGGTGTCTCATACGCTTTGAGCATATGCAGTCACAATCAGGCCAATCCGAGTGATAGTCACTGGATTGATATTAAGAACATCCGTTAGTATCTTAGAGAACTAAGGATGCTGTCTTAATCTGCGGAGATGGAGAACTTGAAGTGACTGGGATCACTACTACAAGTTTCCTAAACCAATAAAACGACTATAAGTCGTAAACGGTACCATACAGTTTGAATAACGGAACAGTAAGCTGGAAATCTTCCAAGCAAGATACTGTTACCGAAAACAACAAATGCGGGTTATTGCTGCAGCTGAGGCAGCAATAGAAGCCATTTGGGTCGACAATAAATCTAATTAGATTAGATATAATTTTGTTAGCTGCTGAGCTAAGCGTCAGCACAGGCTAAAGAATTAATGGTCTCATCAACGATCCAGATACATACTTCGATATTCATCTGATTTGTTCGGATCATACATCGCGGCAATGTGATGATCGAATAAATCACATCAGACGATAATCATGCAAATCCGCTGATGAAAAAATTTTCTCAGCAAATTGAGCCAACCGTACAAAGTTCGGGTGTAAGGCACTCGAGTGACTGGCTATAGGCCAAGTGGGAGATTGTTGGACAATTATGACCCATAACGTCACTATTTGTACAGATCATGGTGTTGTTGTACAAATTAACTATGTGACAAAGGAGATTGTTCTATCATCATTTGTGATTAGATCACCTAGATGTATAAATGATAGGAGGTCCCTATGATTAGTTCCTGGATTGAGAATGATATGAGGCAGTATCAGTCCACGAAGGATTAATCATTAAATATCCCTAGTCAGAGCATTGTCGAGATTGGACATCGATAAATGCGTAAAAGACTAGTATTACACTTGTGCGCGTTGTGAGGGCACAACAGCATAGTTCTCATATATTTGGGTATAAGATGCTCATACAAGTGTAATAGGAGGTTGTGTTTTACTGATGGTACGGGAAACAGCTTCGCTCTGGATAGACCCCCTCGGAATTCCATTGGTAGTATGACTATGTGTCTATGGAAGTCCGAAATCAGGGTAGGTGTATTTGGTCTTAACTTGAGACTTGCACCGCTAATACTTACGACAATCAATATACTTTGGTTTTGGTCATCCAGGGCTTTAACCGGTTTCTGTGTATGCCTCTTCTGGGTATATCGAGAATCGTAGTGTGTTGGGTGTGATGTCAAGACGGAAGTATCACTCCAGTCATATGGAGATTATGGTCACGTAGGATACAGGACTGGTTTCTCTTAAATGCTGCAGCTATCGGGATAAAATGACAAGGTCATGTTTATCCGATTATAGAGACTAGTTACCAGAAATCTGACATGTGCTTCGTACGTGGCAGACACAATTCCAGCCCCAGGCCTAGCACGTGATCATCATCGATACTGGATCGACATACACAATACTACGTATACTACGCCTGATATAGATCCTTTATTCCTGTAAGGATATTTCTGGAGAATTGGGTAGGCATGGCGCTTTGCTAGAAGCCAACCTTGTCTTGTAAATCGGTATAAACGTAGTACTAGGTACTTACATGTTCGGATAGTCCGACGACCGAATTTACTGCCAACATATCCGGGGATCTCATGGGTCGCTTCCCGAAGATTCACCGATGACGTATGACTCGTACTTTTAATTAATCTGAGATTAATTTAATGAGAGAGAAATTAATCTGGGATTAATTACAGAGATATTTTATCTGGGATAAAATATCATTAAGAGAGAGAAAACGATTAATTAGAATTAATCGATTAATTAATATATTCGAACAATGGTCAAAATCCAATTGATTAATAATGTGTATCTAATCTAAATTATGTATCGTATACAAATACATTTTATTTAATACGCATGTGTAAATTATGAATAATCCGAATTATCCATAACTAATTTCTCAAGTGCTCAACGAGTACACTTTATATTGTGGGACTCTCTAGGTTCAAGTTTATCTGTCACGGAAACTATTTCCATGTCCATAATTCATCAACTCACAAATTACGATGACCACAAATAATCAACTTGAACCATCCAAGTCGAAGTCATTGCATATATATAATCCATATGTCATAGGTTATCCGAATTATTCTGGAGATATAGATTAAACATCAAATCCCAACTATGAACAATTCATGTGTCGCGACATAATTATTATTCTTAAATAAATATTCGAAAATCGCTTTTGAATCATACCTCAGCCAAGGATTTCAAAGAATCACAAATTAGACACCTAAATCCCGTACACGGGACTGACAGATCATCTCTGGATACATCACATGATATCGTGAGTATCAGTCCATACCCAACGAACAGGCGGAGGTCTGATATTAAAAGATCATTGACGTGACTGCCACCAAAATATGGAGGATATCTCACATCCACAGTGATATCACAAGTCAAAGAAGCTAATATGTTATTCGACTCGTAAAGATTCCTATTGACGTTGGTGTACCATCTACCAGGAATCTTCGAATGAGTCGTTCAGTATTTATCCAATAAATACCTACATGTCTATATGAGTCTCCCAAGACTCATGGTTTACTGAGATAAACCATTAGAACAATTCTAATATATGACACGTACTGGTCTCACGGGTTTACTAATTGACAAAGTATGTAAACCTTGACCATGAATATATTAAGAATGAATTATATTGTGACATTTCTCAGTAACAATTACGGCGCTTTCGCAATATGTCACAACTATTCATTCTAAGGTCTTTTACGCCATTACCATTTAAAAGATTATATTGATGAAAATTACTTGATTTTATTCATAATAAAATAAAATGTACATCGTATTTACAATAAATACAACAAAATTTGGTGCGCCGAGCACCAACTCCAATAAATGAAAGTACTAAATTTTGTTCAAAAGAAAATATAAAATGCAACGTATTTATAATAAATACATCAAAATTGGCACGCCGAGCACCAACTCTAACAATGACTTCTCTTCAAGTTCGATGATAATAAAGATCAGACTTTCTCCAGAATATACCGTCTCTCAAAAAATGAGCATGTCTAAATCCTTAAGGTAATTCTTTAACTTTGGAATCACCCACATAATATATCATGCACTAAAATTTGCATTTAGGATTGTGTTGCCCACTTAGAAAGAATTTATGTTGGCATAATTTGAAGAGATGTACGAAACACTTGGCACTCATTTGATTCCCTTCCAAAATTCAGTATAAAATGGTGCTAGGTTAAGGAGATGACGCAAACAAAAGCAAAAGCGAAAAAAGAAGAGAATATAGAAATGATAAATTTCATAAAAATATACTCTGCTATTTGAAATGTTTAGTAACCAGAAGTAACGTGAACCCCACGAGTACTTTTGCATTAAACGACAATTCAAATATTTAGTATGCAAGGCAACTTGAGTTGGTGAAACTGTTGAGTAACCAAGGGCTCGCATCACAAATGTGCAGTCATTGCGTCAAAAGACAATTTGACGATTTAAGGTAGTTAGGGATAAAAGATAAGCCCAACATGAAATAAACGTTTGGTAAAATTCTAAAATTTATTGATCCTCAACTATGTGTTAGCTTATTGTAGACAACAGAATCTTGACGACGCTGTTCTACTAGGCTCGCGGCCTAGTTGGGAAGTACGAAATAACATGGAGTCGCCACCCGGTGTGAACCGGGACAAAGATTTAAGGCCGCACTCACCCCTCGCAAGGGAAGACCTCAAACCGTTGGGTTCGGAATGGTCCCTTACTTATGTCACTTGTGATGATATAATTTGTGCAATGAACTAACCAAGTCTACTCAATAATCATGCTCAAGGGTACTTAGATCTAACATGCTTTCATCCAAATAATTCCACGCAATGTAACACAACAAGCATATTGAACCATTAAATCAACATGTATAAATCATTACCCAAACGCATCATCAACTAAGAACATGCATAATGAACGACCTAAACATGCTTTAACAAATAAATAACAAACTAATTAAACTATGCTTTAATAATAAACAAATAACCTAAAGACTATAACATGCTCAAATACAAGTTAGGATGAGACGAGATACGTGTATCTTAAGTGGTACGTGGCATTGTATCCCGAGTGCAGACCATACTACCGTCCATTCGGAATCGGCTATGGAATTTACGTCCGGGTTTCCATCCGATATACCACAAAAGGGAACACATATCCCGCTCATCCAACAATCACATCATGCTTCAAACGACTCTCATGCAATTATATATCAAAATAAATAAAACAAAAAATAAAGAAGATAAGTGAAAAAGGTACCCTCAGGTCTAACCTCTTTTGTCGTCTAAGAAAGGGCGTTACACGTCCGTTGGAAGGGAGATTGATCCGATGCTTTTCCAATTCATCTACTCAACGTTTTCCCTCGTTGTTTTGATGCTTGGGCTGCTGTTTTAAGTCCGTTTCGCTGCTGTTTCGCTGCTCTGTTTCAGGTCACTGTTTTGGTTGTTTAGTGGACTGTTTTCAGTGATTTTGAAGGCTTAGGGGGGTGCGTTTGTAAGGATTTTTTAGGGAAACTTTATGAGGTTTTTGGGATGGTGTTTAGGTGATTTTAGGACTGTTTTATAGGCCAAAGTCGCAACAAAAACTGACCAGAACAGCAAGCTAAACTCGGCAGTTCACTGGTGCAGTGGGGTGTTTTCAGGGACTGTTTTGGGGCTGCGAATGGGGCTGTGTTTGGAGGGTGTTTAGTGCGACTTTAGGGCTGTCAATAAGGTTTATTTGAGGGTGTTTTAGAGCTGTGAATGGGGTGTGTGATTAGGTGTTGAAGCTAAGTGGGTTCGTGTGTGCAATTTGTGCGTGAGTGGTCGGTGCTTGTGTGTGGCGTTGTCGGTTGGTGAGAGTAGTGTGATCTTGTTTGTTTGCTTCACGTGGGGTGGAGACTGACTTGACTTGTTTGATTGCTCACGTTCTGAAGGGTTGAAGGGTTATTAAGCAGTGTGTGATGAGTAGCTTACAAGGTGGCAATTTGGCGTGAATTTGAGTTTAAGTGCGTGGAGGCTGAGAGGGGAGAGAAGGGAGCTTTGGGTTTTTTCTTGTTTTTTTCGTGAGAATCAGCCAGCCAGCCAGGGTTTGAATTGTGTGGAGAATGGTTATTTTTATAGGCCAAGGGAGGGGGTTTACCTTATTTGGGTAGGAAAGGGAGATTGTGTAATAATTGAGAGATATTTTTTAATTAAAATGTGATAAGGGAAATCTTTTTAATTTAGGGAAGTGATTTACGTATTTAAAAAAGGAAAGAGATTAATTTAATTTAGGAAGGTGATTTAATTTGTGAATGTGATTTAAATTAAATTAATTTAAGTTTAATTTTAATTTGTTTTAATTAATTTGTGACATGTATTTTAAATGTTTTAATTATTTAATTTGTGAGATGTGTTTTAAATGTTTTAATTATTTTTTGATGTGATTTAATGGGTTTGGTGTGTTTTTAAACAGAGGTCCAACAAGCGAACCCGAAGCGAAACAAGCGAGTTAAATCTGACAAAATACTAATTTCCAACTTTACCCTTCCAACGTCCGTTTCCGCGGCTTTCACAACTAAAGAGGTAGTGTCTCCATACGAGACTCATCATCGGGCTGATATGCAAAAAATGCAATGCCTACACTTATCTTAGCAAGATATGATAAAACTAACTAGAGTATTAGCACTAATCTACAGCTAGCACCAACATAAACCAATACGGGTTGCACGTAATTCTTCGCAAAAGAATCACACACACACGGAGAAACATTTGAAAGGTGAAACATTTGTTGGAATTGAATTTTTGATTTGGGCAATGCTCACACTTCGAAAAGAGCCGGGATTTAAAAAAAATAAAAACTTTTGAGAACATACGAAAAGTTATTGCATGATGAAAAAGAATTTGGAAAGCAAGATCGATAACTCTAAGGGATAACATGGGCAAAAGTGAGACGAAACCTAATGATATCTCTATAAGAAAAGCATGACGACTCTTGTACTTTCACGAGACTGAAAAATGAGCATGAGACCAGAGATCGTTTGCACACATGCATAAATGCACACATGAAAACATACAAATAAGTTTCTTTTGTAGGTAATTAAGTCGTGAGAAGAAAAAAAATACTCCGGAGAAATGGGGTATACTGTGAAAGCCTCTAAGAAAGGGAACACCCGACAATCAGAAGGTCGAGAAATGCTAGGGGAGAAATTCGTCTTAAAGGGAATAACTGAGGATGACTCTTGCCACCCAGTTAGGATTTAAAACACTAGCCAAAACTAGAAAAAAATTAGCCCTGGGCACTATCGGATTCGGATCGAATCGGACCGAATCCGAATCCGATTCGATTCGATTCGATTAACATGAATAAATTAAATCCGATAAGGTTCGAATCCCTTATCAAACTCGAACCGATCTGATCCGATAACTATTGAATCAGATCAGATTTGTTCGAACTGAATCAATTAGTTATCGGATTGGATAAATTTGATTTGATAAGGGATCCGAATTTGATAAGAGATCTGAATTTGATAAGTGATCCGAATTTGATAAGGGATCCGAATTTGATAAGGGATCTGAATTTGATAAGGGATCCAAATTTGAAATATCAGAATCAGATATTACAATAATAAATAAACAGATAATCTAAATTTTCAGTTTCAGCCAGTCCAATTTTCATATATTTGAATTATTTCCTTTAATCTCTATTCTCTAAGAAATGCTTAGCTATGTCAATAAAACCACAACTTGGAGCTTAATAAGCCAAACACGATTAGGCTGGCTACAATAAACAATCTTTTTCATACATTAAGCACCGCATAGTGAATTGATACATATAGTAACTGATTAACATTTCATCCCAAATAATCCTTTATAATCACATGACTTTCCATGCTAAAATTCCATCTCTTCTACATAAAAAGTCCAACTGGGAAACTCAAAATGCAAGATGGTTTAATAGATATTACATTCCGTAAAAAATAGATATAGAAACAACAGATATAGAAACTCAAAATGCAACTCTGATGTTATAACAGATATAGAAACTCAAAATGCAACTCTGATGGGAAACTCAAAATGCAAGCTGGTTGAATGAAAAGACAACTCTGATGTTATAGAAACTAATAAAGCAAAGTTACCAACAAACTAATAAATTCCCCAGAAGGCCACATCAGCACATCTATCGACTATCATCAAACATCAATTCATCATCAATCTTCCATTATTACTGTTAAAAAAAGTTATAAACATACATGCAACCACTAATCCAATATATACATGCAAACGGCAAACCATCAAAATTCAAAATCCAACCTTAAATTGAAGACTGATAGTCTGATTCACTCGAAGGCTACCGAATCTGAGGCGAGTAGGCGACTGGCGAGTAGCGAGGATTGAAGATTGAAGTTGAAGAAGAATTTAAGTTTGAAGAAGATTGCTTCGAAAATCGAAATGGGAGAACCGGTGAATGGGGATGGATGGTGGTTTCACTTTCACGTATTGATGAAATTAGACCGAGGCGAAGGCCGAAGATTGAAGATTGAAGAATAATTTTTAAACTTTGAAGAATTGGCAATGGGCGATGCCACGAATCCAAGAAGATGAAGATGCAGATGAAGATTTTGAGAGTTGAGAGCTGACTGCTGTGCTGAGACCTAATTTAAGACGTATAAAACGACGAATCCACTGATTTTAGTTTGATTAGATTCGATAGCCTGATCCGATCTGATCCAATCCGATCCAATCCGATCCAATTTTATCGGATCGGATCAGGTCCAATCTGATCCGATGCCCACACCTAAAAAAAATAGACCAGTAGACATTAGAACAAGATGCGGTTAAAAGTTGAAGGATCCAAGACATGGAGCACTCGATCATCAGAAAGGTTGGATACTAGTGCAAAGCCAATCTGAAAGGGAATACCCGGGGTGACTGATGAACACTAAAAAGTTCACATTTATCAAAAGAAAAATTAATCATTTTACACTTATAGTTTCATTAATCCCATTAATTTAGCACATTTGTTAAATAATAATTATATTTATATTTATTGAGATTTTTATCTTTTATGTAGGTGAAATAATACTTTGGATCATATCTAGAAAAATGGACTTGATATTTGGATTTTGGAGGCCGGAAACTTAATAGGGCATTCTAACAGATTACAACTTCAGAAATTTCAACCTTGTGCAATGTTCGTATTTTGGCCATAATGTTTTACTCTGTTATCGGATTGAGGCGATTCCAATTCCAGATGAAATAAGACTCAAATATATACAATTATACTGTTGACAACAATAAAATTCTTGTATGTTTTATTTTTTTAAAGCTTTCTTGTATTTTCTTTTTCTTTTAGTAATAAAATTATGTGTGTTTTTATTCAAATTATGAGTAGCTAATTTTTTTTTACTGGGATAAAGGATGAAGCTTTTAATATGAAAATATATATTAATCTCACTTATATTATAATATATAAATTGTAATCTAATTATTAATACCTAATTTAAATCTGGACTAATTATTGGTAAATTTTATCACAGCTTATATGACTGATTTTTATTTATTTGGCATAATTAAGTACCTAATTGAACTTGTTATAGACAAAAGTTACCACCGTATTTATGGCTGGTTTTAGTTATTTTGGCATAATTAATTCCTGAATTAAATTAACTGGGTAATATTGACAATTTATATATTATAAAATGTGAGATTTCTAAATTCGAAATATTAGAAGTGGATCTCATCATTTTATTTTATTGTTGCAGTCTAATTTAAAATTTTCAATCACTTCAAACAAATCAAACCTTTTTATTTTTATTAGAATTATTATTTTATCCTATTAAATCTATTCCGTGTGGATCGACCTCGGACTTACCAGGTTATTTTATTACTTCGACACTCTTATACTTGGGAGTAAAGAACCACTTTTAAGCATGTCAATTTCTTGGCGCCGTTGCTGGGGATTATAATTTAGTAGATAGAATAATAATTTAACATCCTTGTGTGTGTATATATATATATATATATATATATTATTTTGTATTTATTTTGTTTATATTTTTTGTATCTCATTTTTAATACTACATTTGTATTTTTATTTTAACTTTTTTTCTTTCGTTCACTTGTTTATTTATTTATTTTTTTGTAAGTATTTCATTTGCATTTTTAAATTTTAGCAAATAGTATGCATTTAGGTTGCATGAGACATTAGTCTCGATCATCTAGTGGTAGATTAAATAGAGAGTCTCCATCACCTTCATCGTTAGTCAAAATGGCCGAAAACCAAAAGGAAAATCCACTAGTCCGAGTTGAAAACCCAATTGATCAAGAAGAAAACAAGTCTCAACATGGTGATCTTAATCATCCTATGAAACTTAGACAATTCATGAATCTCGCTAGGACATGATCACCATCTTGCATTATTTTTCCCCAGATGCAGTACGTTTCAATTTGAGGCCAGGTGTCATCCAACTTTTACCCACATTTCACGGTCTAGAATAAGAAAATATTTATCAGTACTTAAGGGAATTTGAAGAGGTATGTAACACATGCACATACCAAAATTATAGCATGAATATAATTCGATTAAAGTTTTTTCCCTTTTCTTTAAGGGATAAAGCTAAAATTGAGGATACCTTGCATGCATTCATTGAGAAACATGATCAATAACCAAAATGTTCAAACATTGATTGATTTGAAAGATACATTCTCCAAAATCACATTTGCACTAACCATTAATGAGAAATGAAAGTTTCATTCCCAACCAAAACCAAATCCCAAGAGTCATCAAAATCCTCATGAGGGTAGTTCTGGTAGTCAACACGTAGACCAAGTCAAATCTGTCATTACTCTTCGTAAGTTCATCCATAAAACTATTCTTGAACCTCGCGAAGTTGAAAATAAATCAGGTTCAGAGGGTAAGGAAATGGTTGATGAACCATTACCCGTCGTTGATGATAATAATTTTTCTCATGCACCTCTATTTCCTCAGGCATTAAAAATAAGAAATTGAACCATTCCCCAGAGATATATGAAATATTCAAACATGTAAAGGTCAATATTCATTTGTTAGATTTCATCCAACATATATGATCTTATGCCAAATTTCCTAAAGACTTATGCACCGTTAAAAGAAAATATCAGGTAAGAAAGAAAGCTTTTCTAGCTGAACAGGTAAGTTCCATTCTCTCAACCAATAATGCATTAAAATACAAGGACCCTGGTTGTCCAACTATTTCATGTATGATTGGAAATCAAAAAATTGAAATGTTTTGCTTGATCTTGGAGCCAGTGTCAATTTACTTCCATTTTTGGTTTACCAACAACTTAATATTGGCGAGTTAAAACCAACCTCAATTACTCATTTACTTGTCGATAGATCAGTCAAGGTACCAAAAGAAATTATGGAAGATGTGTTATTACAAGTCGATAAATTCATATATCATATGGATTTTATTGTCTTGGAAACAGAACCTATAGCAGACAGTTATAAGACAATTCATGTAATACTTGGTCGCCCACTTTTAGCAACAACTAAAACTTTAATTAATTGTAGGAATGAAATCATGAATTTGTCTTTTGGCAATATGACGTTGGAGCTAAATATTTTTAATTTAATAATATTTGCTTACAATGACTATCACATTACTCAAGACTTATACATGACTTCAGACTGACTCTGACTGGACTCTCATTATTTCTGACTTAGACTAGTGGACTCCAAACCCTAATGACTGCAACAATATCCGTCCTCTCGAGCTCATCCTCCAAGAATACTTGTGAAACAAGGAAACTGAGAGTGTGGGGTTAGATCGTTGTACGATCTAAGTGAGTGGACTATAAAACTGAAATACTGTAATAAAATCATTTGGTTCTGAAATCAAGTTACAGGAATAACATTATACAAAAACTCTTTTTCTGAATACCTTGTCTGAAATCTCTTTTATGAAACTTATCTTTTTGAAATCTGCTATTAAAAGTCTGGTTTTGTAAACTTATAGCTGAAAAGTCTACTCTGGAAACTATTTCTGAAATGTTTATTTTCTGAAAACTATTTCTAAAAACCTGATCTTTGAAAACTACTTTCTGAAAACTTGAAATCTGAAAACTGATCAATATCTGAAAAACTTAACGTATGGGGGCATTACGTATCGTCGTCCCCTCATATGCCTAACTAGAGTCAGGAGTGCAAATTCATGATTTTGGGGCATTACGTATCACCGTCCCCCAAAACATGCCACTAATGTCTCTGAAACTGGTGGTCTTGGGGAGTTACGTATCGCCGTCCCCTAAGCCACTGAACTAGAACTAGGGGTGCAGATCTATGCTACCCTACGAGCTCTGAAACTAGGATATAGGGGCATCTGTCATCCCTAGTTCTGAACTAGGATCTGGGAGCGTTACGTATCGCCGTCCCCCCAGTCCTCTACATGTGTATATGTTCTCTGTTTGTCAATTCCAAACAGTAGCAAGTTACATACTGATGTGGGCTTTTCCCCCATGCCTTGAAAATGTAAATCTCATGTCAAAAAAACATTTCTTTTCTCAAATATAACTTAATCCATAAACTTTTATGAATTAACTGTAATAAAAATGATCTAACGTCCTAAAGCGTAAAAAGTAAGTCTGTTTGAAAAAAAACAAAATAAAAATCAAATAAAAAGAGTAGTGTCCACTCACATATTGGAATCTTGCTGGAGCTATACCACTTCGTCGAAGGAAATTACAACTCATGCAATGGTCTATAAGCGATAGCTTGAATAGACTAAAAACCACGAGATAAGTTTCGGAACAAGGCTAAACTTCTCAATTCAAATACGTGATATCATCGCTTGGTATAACATACTCATAATAAGATGTAATGTATGTATGCGAACTGATACGAGACCCTAAGGGTGGTCTCTAACACGCTAGGGTGGAGCTGGACTTTAAGAACTGGTTTTTGGGAAATTTTTTGGCTATGCGTCGCGACACAAGCATTGCGTCGCGACAAGCATCGTCTAGAAGCATGCTCAAACTTTTCTATTACGTGTCGTGACGTAAAAACTTTACGTGTCGCGACACGCAGCAAACCAGAAGCGTATCTGGGAAATTCCCAGATCGCGTCGGGATGCGGAGCATTCTGCGTCGCGATGCAGGCCAGAATTTGGTCTTAAATCCATGCTTTCAAATTCATTTTGCTCAACACTTCCCCCAAACATTCCACACAAGCAATTAACAATAATAAGTGTCCAAAACATCATCAACATCATCCTCAACAATAATTCATATCATTATATGCATTTACTTAATTTATACCCAAAACTTAACAAATTGGGGATTCCCCATAATCACCAATCATTGACA
Source organism: Zanthoxylum bungeanum (assembly GCA_019454045.1). Lineage (NCBI taxonomy): Eukaryota > Viridiplantae > Streptophyta > Magnoliopsida > Sapindales > Rutaceae > Zanthoxylum > Zanthoxylum bungeanum. Next base: position 16,302 of record SKCR01017501.1, on the reverse strand, counting down.
CCATAATCACTCATTTATCATCATATACAATTCACTAATATCATATAATCATCAAAGCTTCAAAATTCAACATGTATCAATTTGGGTTTAAGTCTCATTACCTCATTGTTGTTGGATCTTCCTCATCCTTCATGGTTGTTTCTTTTTTTTTCCTTCTTGCTTGATGAATGGGCATTACTCATCGCTCCCTCTTTTTTTTTTTCTTCTTCTTCTTTATTCTCATTCTTCTTCTTCCATTCTTCTTCTTCCCCTCTCCCTCACGTTTTTCTTTCTCATTTTTCTTCCTTTTTCTCATTTTTTGAAATATTGAATAGTAGCCCTCTTTTTATACTAGGACTCATTTGATATTTGGAAACATGTAGAAAAGTGTATAAATGTGGGGAAAATTTGAGAATATTCTAGGTAGGTCCGCGGCACTATTCATCCAGAATTTTGACTTGCATTTATGATCTATTTCTGCTTCGAATTTGGAAAGATATTCAACGCAGAAGTTGTAGGTATCGATCTCAGCTTTCCGGTGATATAAAATTCATAATAATCGGAATTCGTATGAGAAATTTATTTCCCAAATACTATGGGCTGTCAGGAGTGGAACATCGTAACATCTAATGTCAGATTCTCGAAGAATCTACCGATAGTCATCTCACGAAAACATGTATTTCCAAACATGGTTTAAATTTTGTGACACTCGTCTCACAGTGTAACAGTAGTCGAAATCCCCGGTCGTTACAAATTCCCTCCCTTTAAATATAGATTCATCCTCGAATCTTTTTTTAAACTTAGGATATTACCCTAGGTCATAGAGTTCACGGTCCTTTCTAATCTATAAGCTTAAACTGACTTATACTTGTGACCATCTTTATTTCCATCTATTAATTCACTATAACTTGGTGACAAAGATCTCCGTTAAGCTGATCATTCATTCTGTTTATAATGAATACGCCTTAGCCATTTTCTTATCTTAACTTATGTTTCATACCTTATGCTAATTAAATACTTGATCGAGAGGGGACTTCTTGCCATGTTTTCATAAAATTCCTGCTGATATATTTTACACTACAGCCATACTATAGAGCTTATGGTGCATCAAAGAAGCTTTTTCTTAGATCTTTCAATATACTTTACTTACACCAGCTTATTACTCGCATAAGCTATCAGTTCTAAATGGTACTAGATAATTTAGTTTTCTTATTGAGAACTCAATGCCTTTTTAACTTGTTTCGCATAACCATTGGGTTAGGTTTTCCAAACTTTACTTGTTTCATCTTTCGAAGGTACCGTGTGTTCTGTAATGGGGTCTCTTCACTCATACCTTAACTCTGGAAATCATATAAATACATCTATTCATACCAAGTTGTTTATCAGTATGACTCTACAGCTTTTTTTGCCTCTGCTTATCTGTATAGCTTAGGACCTTGGAGTGCAGGGTCATATTCTCATGTACCTCTTGTTCACTATTGTTGATTACCAATAAGTTGATACTAAGGAGGTTGGTTCTGGTAGCTTCTCTGAGGCTTAACTGTATGTATATTTTTGCTTAAACTGCACTTTTGTTAATAACGTGAAATGGCGCTTCGTTTCTAGTTACAGTTCATACTTTCTTATACTCTTACTTCCATTGCTACTAAGTCTGGTTACGGTGGTCCAAAGTGACATTGTTCTCTATTGTCTAATGCCGTCAAGGGTCATTTCTTATATACATACAAATATACCACACCTTGAGAACTCATTCTTTATGCTAATTGCAACTTTACAATAACTTATCTACTCGATTCCATGATATACCATATATCTACCAAACCACCCATACCTGTGGTTTAGGCCGTCCTAAACCCATAGTGGTTTGGTCAACTAAGACTGGGGATGGGTACTTAATGTGTTTTACGTGAGCTAACACGTAAGAGATTTTTGGTTTCATTCTGATACTAAGAAACCTTGTTGTTACTCACTTTTATTTTTGCTTATTAGATATTCTCTCCTACCGTTGTTGCACATTGACAGCTTTACTTTCAAACATTTTCCTTAGTATTCTTTTCATCTTCTACCTTATCTCATTCTACATTGAGAACTTCCTTGGTTTATTTCTCTATCTTCCTACCTGAAGGATATATTCTTTCTTTATATATTCACTTATTACGTTCTAACCGGTTCTTGTACTTCCGTCATTACTTGACTACTATTTATTCTCTGTACCACTCCATCTGAACAACTTCTCTCCTAACTCTTTTGTTCAGAACTGTTACTTATTATATTCTGTTATTAAAGTACGTCTGAAGGTTTTAAGTTCTGGTTCTCTTTCACTATATTTTTACTTATTCCTGGGAGTATCTTGAGGCAATCTTGAAAGTCCATCTCTGCTATTATTGTCTAACGAGGGTTGGAGGGTGGGAACTTATCCTGAGCCTTCCTATACTAGGGTACTACTTATCAAAAACTATCTGGTTTGCCCTCTCCAGCTTTACTTCTGATTATTTTCGATTATCGAACACACTACCTTGATGAGTGGTATTTCTATCACTATTTCCCACTCATTTAACTTAATATTTTGTATAGTTTCTTGAGTTTTGTGAATATTTTGATGTGTTTTGTGTTATTTTGTAGATAAATAAAGTTTCAGGACATTCTGGAGGTGTTTTGGGGCAAATTGGACAAAATTGGACAAAAAGGGCAAAATCGTCATTTCAGCGTCGCGCCGCCCAGACCTTCAGCGTCGCGACGCCCAGCGTGCGCCGAATCTGCTAACATGCGCCGGTGCCCACAAAATCAGAATCTGAGAAAGTTGACTTTGCTAACGTGCGCCGTGGCCACGTGTCACCATCACAACGGAGATGCTAAAATGCGCCGTGCCACGTGTCGAAATCTCATTGCTTGGACGGCCACCGCCCCACGTGTCATCCTACGTGTCGCCACATCATCGTCCAAATCAGCATCCACGTCAACAAGTCAACCGAGTCAACATGCCACGTCACCATCAGCCAATCACAGCGCGACACGTGGCAACCTCTCATTCGTCTGACGGCCACCGCCCCACGTGTCGCCACGTCGCCTTCCACATCATCAAAGTGACGTAAGCAATGACGTCATGAACAGTTGACACGTCACAGTGACGCAAGCAATGACGTCATGAACAGTGCCATGTCATCGGATAAGATTCTGAGCCGACCAACCAGCGCGTGACACGTGTCTTACTGTAGCCAGCGTCGCGACGCTAGTGCAATTTGGGCGTCGCGACGCTGGAGCCTTATCCGAGCCTATAAATAGAGATCGAATTTTCATAATTCAGTGTACCATTTTCTCTCACTTCTTAGTTCTAAATTGAGAGTTTCTCTCTCTAGTTCTTTAAATTCAAGTTTTGTAATTACTTTTTAATAGTAATAATAATTTTCTTTCTTTATTTTACAGTTTATACTACTCATAATGAGGAGGTAACGTCCCTTTGTTAGGGTAAAAGGTAATTCTTTTACTTTTACTTCTTAGATTATTCTCCCATAATTATAATATATTCAAGTTTTAAATTGACTTAATCAAGATACCGCCAGATTGGTCGGTGGGTAATAAAATTCATATTCCGCCTTTATGGCTGGTTGTTTTCATATTCCCCGCCTTTATAGCTGGTTATTTTCACTCCGCCTATATGGCTGGTTTATATTAATGATTCCGCCTTTATGGCTGGTTGTTTTCATATTCTGCCTTTATGGCTGGTTGTTTTTAACTGATTAAATCAATATACCGCCTATATGGCTGGTTAATAATATTTTGCAAAGCTTATATTATATTATGGGAGAAATCTAATTAGTATTAGTAGAAGTAATTCCTTTTATCTTAGCAATTTTATTTTATTTCACTTTCACAGCATTTATTTTACCGCATTCACTTTATGCAATTTTATTATAACTCTTTTAAAACTTTTAAGCCCTAGTTATGTGTCATAACTAAGTTAGTATCTAGGGTTGTGATAAAATTCAATATCACGGGTTTATAAGGGTTAGATTATAATTTGGGTAATATAAAGAAATATTTATTGAGTCTTAATCTTAATGCTCTTTAATTAACTGGCCATTAATTAAATTGATTAGGTAAACTTAAAATGAACTAGACATAGGGATTTTAAGTTTAAGACCTTAGACTCAATAGCCCACGATCTTCCTTAAGGATAGATAACCCTTTTAATAGATTTCCTTACAGGATAGGAATATACCTGTCGGGCGGGGGTAGCCATAATTGGAACTTAATCATAATGAATCTAGGTAATTTGGTTGACATAGACATATGGTTCAATTGAATTATACTAGATTATGTAATTGACCATCGGAAGAGGCTTTTACATAAATTAGTGTTTCAGGTTAATAAAATCAATATATTACCCAACTATAAAATAACTACTTCATCTTTAAATAATATTGGAATAAATCACAACCCTAGATAGTTTTTAATATTGAATTTTCTTAAAATCTACCTTCAAACAATTTCATTTACTTGTCTTTAAATTTAGAATCGTCGCTATTTCAAATCAATTACAAACTGTTAGATACTAGTAATCATTTAACCTCATTAAATTAATAACTTAGGTATTAAGTCTTCGTGGGATCGATACTTTTTATACTACTTGAACGATACGTACGCTTGCGTTATACGTGTGTGTTTACGCCGGTCATACCTCTTCTGTGAAATTCCTCTAGAGTCATACTTTCTAAAAACTTTATTACACTGACCATGTACTTCTTTCTTTCTATTCAGTCTCTGTTTTTAATCTTCTGAAATCGTTACTTTCTCTCTCTAGATGCCGCTATATTCTCTTTACTATTCTTCCTTAAGAAACTTACACTGTTACATAGGTTTTTTTCTTGCCTCCGTTCCTTAGACTCCTTACACCTTTACTTTCCTGAAAACTCTATCAACTTTGATTATTTAGAATATCTCATACTAATATTTAGTTCAGGTATTACTTTTTACCTAGTCTTTTTCCTTCTCAATACCATTAGACTCTTTATAAGTTGTTCACTATATTCTTGAGAATCATTCTCCTTGATTTCTTTGTACTTCTAAGTCTTTACCTCTTTAAGGGCTTCTTAATTCAACAATGGTCTCTAAACTTAGCTCAACTTATTGTGGCTTCAAACCATTCTAGCTCATGTTGCTTGTCTATGTTTCATTGAACTCATCGATTTAGCTGTCTAGCCATCTCGCAATTCATCGAATCTGTCAATTTCTCTTCTTTACTGATCATTCTCTTTACTAGGTTCTAAGTTGAGAAGCGAGCATATTCATTCCATAAGGATCTTCAAGTAAGTATTTCTGCTTTACACTTAAGCTTGATGATGCTCTGTTAGGTATTTATAGGTTTACTAAAATCGAGATTTCTGGAAGAAAGGGTCATCATTCGTTCTGTAGGAATCTGATCGACCACCCCATGTCTTGGGATCCTACTGAATTTCCTCATTACTTCATTGCATCCTTCTTACTATTCACATATCATGTTTCTTTGTTGTATGTTTTACTGCTGAGGCTAGTGGTGTTTTGTTCTCCTAACTTGCTTTCTTAGATCTATACTCTCTTGACTTTGGCACTCTATTTTACTATTCATACTGGTACTCTTGTCACTCCTAAATATCTTCAACCTCTCAGTTCTACTTTGTGTATTTCCACGGATTTCTACTGACTTGGGCTGAATTTAGATTCTACTATATTTGGTCTATTCTGTACACTTCTACTACTGTCTTGCAAGCCTCGCGCGGACTTGCCTTGATCCTTGGCTACCCTGGGTTCTCTTCCTTATATCCTCGAAACTTCCTTAATTCTTTATCTGGGTGATCTGCCTTCCAAGGTCTTTCCATTCTTAACTCTCTTCGGGCTTTTTACTATTGCTTATACCTATGCTGGTATGGACTAGGGCAAACACCTTATGCCTTTATGAGTTTCGGTATCTTTGTTCTTGTATTATGTGTCTTGGTGGAGTCTATTTCTCTTGTAAGATAGATATGAGCTAGATTTCATCAGGACAACTTCATTGATTGACATCGCGGAGGGGTGAGGTGGGTAGGTCAGGCCTCATCTAATGGATTCCTTGGTTTGGGCAAATCGTTTTCCTGACGTCATTCCTCTTATTTGCCTGCAGGCTTAGCTTTTGGGGAATCTAGAATGTCTGAGTTCTTATGGCATCTCACATCTATTAAAAGCCTCTACGACTATGCCTGATTTCTTACTTCTTCTGCCTTATGGTTGTCCTTGGTTATTCGGGGAACTCGCTAACTATACGAAGTGCTCGAGAGTTATGAGATCAACTTGGAAGAATTTTCTGAGGATGAAGTAATCTTACTTGGAGGGAAAGAACTTTATTTAGGTCTACTCGGTATTTTACTCTTATTCAGACTTACTATACTCTTCTTCACTATCCCAAGTTTTGGTGTTTCCCATCTTATCTCATTCTATACTTTTATCTCTTTACTACCTCTGATTACTTAGATCGTCTGTTCCTTACTTTTTCATCTTCGGCTACTTAAACCTCTACACATCTCTCATTCCTTTTTTATACTCTTTTTCCCTCTACATTGGGTACTTTTCTTAAAATCTTACTATCTGGTTTCATAGCTTGTTTGTACTTTTGGTAATTGGTCAGAATAACTACAAGGGAATTCTCAACTTGGATCTAGAATATAGTTGTTCTCGTGAGGAATACTATTCGAATAGTTTGGGAAAACTTACTAACATGTCTATGGATCTTGAGGACGTACTCGAGGATCAGATACTGGAGAGGTAGTGCCCCGCATACAAGTATCCCAGACATATTATGTATACAAGACCCCAGCACTCTACCCACTGCAGTCACTGACTCCATAGACCATGCTCTGATACCATCTTTGTAACATCCCCGATCTTGGAGGTGTTACCGGCAATGAATAGGCCGTACTATTCCCCTAAACCTCTGACTTTCTCACCATGAACAATGATATTACTCTTTTATCAATCAAAATCTTATGCATGGGACCAACGCCCAAACTCATCAACATAAAAAATATAACTCAAAAATTATGAATGTAAATTTAATAACATTTGCTTACAATGACTATCACATTACTCAAGACTTATACATGACTTCTGACTGACTCTGACTGGACTCTCACTCTTTCTGACTTAGACTGGTGGACTCCAAACCCTAGTGACTGCATCAGTATCCGTCCTCCCAAGCTCGTCCTCCGAGAATACCTGAGAAACAAGGAAACTGAGAGTGGAAGGTTAGATCATTGTACGATCTAAGTGAGTGGACTATAAAACTGAAATACTATAATAAAATCATTTGGTTCTGAAATCAAGTTCCAGAAATAACATTATATAAAAACTATGTTTCTGAATACCTTGTCTGAAATCTCTTTTATGAAACTTATCTTTATGAAATATGCTTTTGAAAATATGGTTTTCTAAACTTATAGTTGAAAAGTATACTCTGGAAACTATTTCTGAAATGTCTATTTTCTGAAAACTATTTCTAAAAATCTGATATTTGAAAACTACTTTATGAAAACTTGAAACATGAAAACTGGACTATATCTGAAAAACTTGACGTATGGGGGCATTACGTATCGTCGTCCCCCATATGCCTAACTAGAGCCAGGAGAGCAAATTCATGATTTTTGGGCGTTACGTATCGCCGTCCCCCAAAACATGTCATTATTGTCCATGAAACTGGTGTTTTTGGGGCGTTACGTATCGCCGTCCCCCAAGCCACTGAACTAGAACTGGGGGTGCGGATCTATGCTACCCTCCGAGCTCTGAAACTAGGATCTAGGGGCATCTGTCATCCCTAATCCTGAACTAGGATCTAGGGGCGTTACGTATCGCCATCCCCCCAGTCCTCTACATGTGCATATGTTCTTTGTCCATCAATTCCAAACTGTAGCAAGTAACATACTGAGGTGGGGTTTTCCCCATGTCTCGAAAACATAAATCTCATGTCTAAAAATATTTTTTTCTCAAATATAACTTAATCCATAAACTCTTACGAAATAACTGTAATAAAAATGATCTAACGCCATAAATCGTAAAAAGTAAGTATGTTTGCAAAAATAACGAAATAAAAATCAAATAAAAAAAGTAGTGTCCACTCACAGATTGGAATCTTGCTGGAGCAATACCGCTTCGTCGAAGGAAATTACAACTCTTGCAATGGTCTATAAGCGATAGCTTGATTAGACTAAAAACCACGAGATAATTTTCGGAACTAGGCTAAACTTCTAAATTCAAATACGTGATATCATCGCTTGGCATAACATGCTCATAATAAGATGTAATGTATGTATGCGAACTGATACGAGACTCTGAGAGTGGTCTCTAACACGCTAGGGTGGAGCTGGACTTTAAGAACTGGTTTTTGGGAAATTCTTTGGCTATGCGTCGCGGCGCGCATCGTTTAGAAGCATGCTCAAACTTTTCTATTAAGCGTCACGACGTAAAAACTTAGCGCGTCACGACGCGCAGCAAACTAGAAGCGTATTGGGAAATTCCCAAATAAATTACTAGGGACAAGTAATAAGCTGGTTGGGGTGTGATGAACACTAAAAAGTGCACATTTATTAAAAGAAAAATTAATCATTTTACACTTATAGTTTCATTAATCCCCTTAATTAAGCACATTTGTTAAATAATAATTATATTTATGTTTATTGTGATTTTTATATTTTATATAGGTGAAATAATATTTTGGATGCAAATCTAGAAAAATAGACTTGATATTTGGATTTTCGAGGCCAAAAATTTAATAGGGCGTTCTAACAGTGTACAACTTTGGAAATTCCAATATTGCGCAATATTTGTATTTTGGACATAACTTTTTACTCTGATATCGGATTGAAGTAATTCTAGTTCTAGATGAAAGAAGACTCAAAGATCTACAACTTTACTGTTCACAAGAGTTTCTAATTCTGAAGTTTTCAAGACCGAAATTGATGAAACATCCAAAGTGTGTTATATGTAATTATTAAAGTCATTATCAAAAAATGGAAAATGACAACCTACAATTGTCAAAATTCCACCAAACATGCAAATGGTGGAGATAATGATGGAGAAATGGGTGGAGAAAGCTTGCAAAATTTCTATAAATAGAGGTGCTCTGCACCTTATTTTCCTCAGCTTCATTCACACGATTCTCTTTGAAATTTTGTGAAGTTATCCAACTCTTGTGTGTTTTATTTTCTTTAAAGCTTTCTTTATTTTCTTTTTATTTCAGTAATAAAATTATGTGTGTTTTTATTCAAATTATGAGAAGCTAATTTCTTTTTGCTGGGGAAAATGGTGAAGCTTTTAAAATGAAAATATAGATTAATTTCACTTATATTATAATATATAAATTATAATCTAATGATTAATACTTAATTTAAATCTGGATTAATTATTGACAAACTTTGATATCACCTATATGGCTGGTTTTATTTATTTGACATAATTGAGTAGCTAACTGGACTTGTAATAGACAAAAGTTATCACTGCCTTTATGACTGGTTTTATATGTTTTGGCATAATTAATTCCTGAAATAAATTAATTTGATAATAAATACAATTTATATATTATAAAAAGTGAGATTTCTATATTTAAAATATTAAAAGCGGATCCTCTAACCTCCAACATTTTATTTTATTATTGCAGTTTAAAATAAAATTTCCAATCACTTCAAACAATCCAGATTTTTTTTTTTATTTTTCACTCAAATTATTATTTTATTTTACGAAAGTTACTCCCTGTGGATCGACCCCGGTCTTACCGGGTTATTTTATTACTTCGACACTCTTATACTTGGGAGTAAAGAACCAATTTTTTAGCGTGTCAGTAGGCTATTCGAGTTGTGCTTAGGAAACATAGAATACACTGTCAAGTTCCGAGGTGCACATCTCATGTCGACTGACACGCTCAAAAAATGGTTCTTTACTCCCAAGTATAAGAGTGTCGAAGTAATAAATAACCTGGTAAGACTAGGGTCGATCCACAGGGAATAGATTTAATAAGATAAAATAGTAATTCAACTAATAAAATAAAAATAATAAAATATTATGGTTAGGGGATCCTCTCTTGATATTTCAAATATAAAATAATTTTTATTTTTTGTAACATCCTAAATCCGGGAGATTTTATCGGTAGGGAATAGGCCGTACTAGCCCTCCAAGCCACTAACTTTCTAATTACAAACAATGCTGATACTTTTCTCAACATAATTTCATATATGAGACTAATACCCAAATCCACAATATAGCTCGTAATATAATATACATACGACTGAACAGACAATATCAGAAATATTACAACTCTATACATGAATACTCATACTTAACTATGTTATACAAATATCTGAGACTGGACTTTACTCGACTTGATTGAACTCTATTTCTGACTTGACCTGGTGGACCGAATACCCTAGTGACTACCATCGGTATCTATCCTCTCGAGCTCGTCCTTCAAGTAACCTGTAAAACAAATAAACTGGGAATGAGGGGTTAGATCGTTTGAACGATCTAAGTGAGTGGACGGTTTAAAAATGAAAACCGAAATACTATATTAAAACTCATGTTTAGAAATCAAATCGGATCTTTTCTGAAAAACTTTTCTTTTTTGAAAGCAGTTCTTTTTCTAGAAACCTTTGTGAAAATCTTTTCTGAAAGTCTCTTATAAAGCTACTATTTCTGAAAATTTTCCTTTCTAGAAAATTTTTCTCTGAAAACTATTTCAGAAATCTGTATCAGCAAATCGATCACTGAAAATTATTTTCTAAAAACTTGGTGTCTGTCTCTGAAAAACCTGACGCATGGGGACGTTACGTATCGTTGTACCCCCATACGCCTAACTAGAGCTAGGATTGCAAATCCATGACATTGGGGCATTACGTATCGCTGTGCCCCAAAGCACGCCACTACATGTCCCTGAAACTACTGGTTTTGGAGCATTAAATATCGTCATCCCCCAATCCACTAAAGTAGAACTGGGGGTATGGATCTATGCTACCCTCCAAGCTCTGAATCTAGGATCTGGGGGAGTTACGTATCGCTGGCTCCCCAGTCCTCTATATGTGCACATGTGCTCTCCGTCAATTCCATAACTGAATCAAGTTACATACAAAACTCATGCTTTGAAAACATCTCTTTCTAAAACATCATCAAACGTAAAGTAATTGAAATCAGACTTTCGCTAACACCCTATATGCTTTTAAATGTACGTCTTACATTAAAACATTTAAAAGGAAAAGAAAAATGAGAAAAGAAGTCCACTCACTGATTTGGAATCTGGATGTTATTACTCACATGCTGAAGAAAACTCTGATTCTTGCGATGATCTATAATTGATAACTTGATTAGAAAGTGAGCTGGGAAACATATTCTGAATTAAACTAAGTTTATCCACCCAAGTACTTATTATTATTTCAAGGCATATCATACTTATATCATGATGTAATGTGTATACACGAACTGATACGAGACTCTTATGGTGGTCTTTAACACGCTAGGGTGAAGCTGGAATGATTTAAAATTGATTTGGGGAAATTTTTGATCACGCGACGCGACACAGGGCATTGCGAGTCGCTACGCACACGATTCCATAAACATATCCGGGAGAATTCCTAGTACGCGTCACGATATAGGGCTTACACGTCGCGACACGCACCATTCTAGAAACGTATCTGGAAAAATTCCAAGTTCGCGTCGCGACGTTAGGCTAATTTCTGGTCTTAACGTCATCATGTCATGCTCAATTTGCTCAACACTTATTCCATACTTCCACACAAAAACATAACCTCAATAAGTATCCAATATATTATCAATATCTTTCTCAACATCAACTCATATCCAATCTATAACCTTTACTTAATTTCATACCCAAAATTCAACAAGTTGGGGGTTTCCCACAATCACCATTTTCTTAACACAATAATCACTCAATCATCATCACACTCAAATCAACAACATACTATAATTATCAAAACTCAATATATAATAATTTGGGTCAAGATTATCCTTACCTTGAATCACATTCTTTCTTCACAACTAGAGCCTCCAAGCTCCATTTTTATCTTCCTAGGCTTGATTTGGGTTGAATTCTTCTATTTTCTTCCTATTTCTTGTAAATTTCTCTCTCATTCTCATTCTTCTTCCTTTCTCCTCTCCATCTCTCATGTTTTCTTCAATCTTTCTCTTTTCTAATTTTGTGAATTGTTGAATAGTACCCCCCCTTTTATACTTGGGCCATTTGAAATTAGAAGGTTTTCGAAATTGGGAGAAACTTTGAGATTTTACTAGAATGACCCTAGGATACTATTCATCTGAGTTACTGATCTGCATTTTCAACCCGTTTCTGGTTCAAATTTGGAAAAATATTCAACGCGGAAGTTGTAGTCTCAATCTCAGCTTTCCAGCGATATAAAATTCATGAAAATCAAAGTTCGTATGAGAAAATTATGGCCCAAATACCATGGGCTGTCCGGAGTGGAACATCGTACAATTTCGTATCGGAATTTCGAGGAGTTTATCGATTGTTCCTAAAGTCATTTCAGGAGTGCATATGTGTCCAACCAAAATTTTATATTATGTAATCACTCGTCTCATGATGCAACAATAGTCGGGATTTTCGGTCGTTACATTTTTTATAAAATATAAATTATGATTATTTCCCAATCAATTCATTTCATAATTATCAAGTATTAATTATGCCAACACGTGTGATCCTTTCTGTCGATAATTAGTCATGTCAAGTTACTAAATATGCCAAAACATATAAAACCAGCCATAAAGGTGGTGATAATATTTGTCTATAACAAGTCCAGTTAGGTACTCAATTATGCCAAATATATAAAACCAGCCATATATACAGTACCTTATTGTCTATAATTAATCCATATCCTTAATAGTCCACTCTCTCTCATTTATGGGATTCAAGTATTATCTGTGTCAATCGGGGACTGTCTACAGCTAGTCAAGAGTCCTAAAAAAACTGGAAAGAGTGTAAATTTTATTTGGGAAATTATTATGATTTATAAAATATAATATAAATAAAAATCACCTATATTTTCATACCACTAGCTTCACCATTTACCCCGGCATGATAAAAATTAGAAGAACGAGATATAAATAAAAACACTCATTATGACAGCTAGATTCAAATCGGACTTGAAAAATATTCAATATGTTTAGATTGGCAACAAAATGAGCTTATGATGTATTTACCCACACATGTATTTTATTATTATTATTATTAATATATTATAATATATATATATATATATATAATCTTGGCGGGACCTCCACTATAATATATATAAAATATTTTATATATAAAATCTTGGAGGGTCCTCCAAAATATTATATATATATATATATATATTAATAATAATAATAATAAAATACATGTGTGGGTAAATACATCATAAGCTCATTTTGTTGCCAATCTAAACATATTGAATATTTTTCAAGTCCGATTTGAATCTAGCTGTCATACTCTTTTTTGGGTTTTCTAGGTCCTGGAATTCAAATCTCACCTCCATTTTTCCTGTTGAGCTTCTGAAGCAGTATTTTACCTGCATAATAACTAAAAATCACAATAAAACATAAATAAAATTATTATTTTACAAATGTGCTAAATTAAGGGGATTAATAAAATTATAAGTGTAAAATGAATAGTTTCTCTTTAATAAATGTACACTTTTTAATGTTCATCATCGACATGTCAACGATTCTTTACAACTGATGTGATCCACCTTAGGTGATTGACTTTTGCCAAAGCTTTAATAATCATGACTTTACTTACATGGATACATAAACCCCTTATGGTACACATACGGGCCACGGATCTTATCTTGATTCGCACTTGATTAATGAGTGCATCGGTCCACATCCAATGAACATCTAGATGTCAGACCATGAAAGGTTTATGACATACATGGCATCAAAGTGTGGAGGATCTCAAACAAAATCAATAATATCATATAGTCAAATGATTACATATGCTACTCGACTCGAGGAGATTCCTATTGATGGTGGTGTGTACTTCCAACTATTAGGAATCACCTATGAGTCATTCAGTATTCGGTCCAACCAATACCCACACGTCTATACGAGCTTCCAAAGCTCATGGTATATTGAGTTAAACCATTGGAACTCCAAATCCAAATACGACATATGGTTGTCTTCTAGATTATAAGAATTCGACTGTATTCCAAAACCAACGACTATGAATATTTTCTTTAAGAATAGTTTACAAGAGTAATACTTATCCCAATGTCGGAATACCTATTGTCCAGTATTACTACAAGACTATTCTAAGATCGATGTCATTCTTAGCATATCTATACATCAATCTAATATGCATAATTACAATACTATTAATAAGGTATGAAATGAAAATGTAGTTATTTTATAATAAATAATAAAATGTACAATACATCATTCAGATTGGCACTCCAAGCACCAACACCAATAAAAACGCCACTAGATTTAGAACGATAAACGAATTTAGAATATCGATAGAGTTAGAAAGATTTGAAAAGGCTAACACAGAAGGATTTGAGCGTGGAACGCCTAAGACATTTGGATTTAGAATGCCAATGTGGTTACAGACAGAGATCGATGCATCCTAAATCAATCAAAACATCGGGGGACTTGCTGGTTTGTCAATTATCACAGTAGAGATCAAGGTATCTCAAACCGATCGAAGCAACGAAGGACCTGCGAGTTCATCAATTATCACAGTAAAGATCGAGGCATCTAAAATCGATCGAGGCATCATGAGACCTGTGAGTTCATCAATCATCAAAGCTACAAAGACATGATCGAGGTATCTTGCAACCGATCAAAGCATCAGAGGGCCTGAGGGTCCATCAACCAACAATCAGACTGCAACCAATGCCAGGTAAGTTCGACACCGCCTGACGCGCCAGGTAAGTAAAAATGTATGGATGACTTTGATAGACTTGTCATTGTCACACACTGTATAAGCCTACAAAAACAGGGGTGACTATCAACACTGTATTTTTATACGACCCGATGATGAGTCTCTTATGGGAATACCATCTGTAAAGTTTGAGAAACTTGTAAGGTTTAATACTGGAGTCAGCCATCAAAACTCGGTCAGATGTCACCTATTTCCGGCCAAACTAAGCCATCAAATCCATTCGGACATGACTTAAAATCAGACCAGATTTGTATCGGGTTTCCAGTTTTGCAGAAAGATTCGATATCTTTCATTCTTAATCGATTTCTATAACACCTTACTTTCCTTCTTAACCGATTTCCTTAATAGATGGATCTTTTCATTTTTAACAAAACCTTACATATTATAAAAAGAGGGATAAGAACACACAAAAGAGGGGACTGGATTTCTTTTGGAACGTTCAAAAAAACCAAAACATAATAACCATAATTCCCATCTCCAGCAAAACCTAGCAGCCAAACCAAACCTTTAGAGGTGTTCTTGGAGCTGAGTTACACTTAAAAGTACTACCACAGGGCCCCAAAACCTAAACTTCACATATTTCACAATTATCATGTTGCAGTATATTCGACCAGACATCATGTATGTCTGGTCAGACAGAAAATTGTCATACATAAAGTCTGGCAACTCAACTGGCTAATACGGCCGTCTATTTTCTGTGGTATATAGGATGAAAACCCAGACATAAATTCCATAGCTGATTCTGAATAGACGGTAGTATAGTTTGTATTCGGGATACGATTCCACGTATCATACGAAAACGGACGTGCAAGGTCATATTTATGTTTCTTATCATTATCATATTTCTTCAATGATTATTATTTTATTTACCGTTATCATTGTTGTACCTATTATTTGCCTTCATCATTACTATATTTCCATAATATTGTATTTGTTATTACTGATGTGCATGAGCCTGCGTTTCTGGTTACGCTGCACATCCGGCCTGACTTCCTGTAAGTCCCACATCCGGCCTGACTTCCTGTAAGTCCGGCCGGATATTACTCACTTCTGGCCTGCTATAGAAACATCCGGCCAAGTCTCTTCGAGGCCAAGCCAATAAGACAGGTTCCCATATTGATTGATTACACATTACTTTATGGTTATTTGACTATTTTGAGACATGTATTTATTTTAATTACATTATTTATTTTATTATTGTTTACTGCTTGTGTGATTATATGTTATAAATTTTTCTACATGATAAATGCATTATAGGGCATGTGGATCCTCCTTTGAGTCTGAATATTATATTGGCATCAGTAAGGGACCATTCCAAACCCAAACCGGTTTAAGGTCAGACCTCGCGAGGGGTGTACTACGGCCTTAAATCATTCACAATG
>SKCR01017500.1:0-62917 GCA_019454045.1 Zanthoxylum bungeanum | reverse complement strand
AATCTTTTCAATAAATCTCTAGTTAGACTTTCTCATTTTCCTCTATCTTAACATCATCATTATCAAAAAGATTACTAAAGCAAACGGGCAAATGTCATCTTACGACGTGGGATCAAGACAGTACTCACAATCAATAATTATTGATTTTGGCAGTGGTCTCCCAATATTTATCAAACTTCATCGTCATAGATATGGCCATTTCATGCAAAAGAGGATGTTCATTACGTGCCAGGTTTTTCAAGCTAGTATGAATCTTGCAAATCTCATTGTAGGTGAAACAAGATGTGACGGTGGATGAGCACTGAACATATTCGTTGCATCATAAAAAATCTCCAAAAAATTAGCAAAGTATTGAGCTTTCTCCCAATCCATATCTGTAGGAGGCCCAATCCTTTTGCTCTCATTTTCATCATCTCTAAAATATGGAGCATAATAACCTCATCATCAATCATTCGATCAAAGGCCTTCTGGAAGTCTAATGCAGCAATTCAACATTAAGTAGGTGGGAATTCCACCTAGTAGGAACATCTAAGATGACACTGCCTTTGCTCTTAATCCTCTCACATGCTACCACCGATTTAAATGCTTCTAATCTTGATGGAGAAGATCTCACATACTTAACAGCATTTCGAATTGCTATAATGATGTCATCCATTTCTTTCAGACCATGAGACACACTAAGTTTAATATGTGAGCACAACACCGCATATGCACATACTCTCCATTAAGCACCAATGCATCTCCCCTCCACGTCCTCATCTTCCTCACCAACTGTTGGATGGCTACAGCATTGGCACTGGCGTTATCCATAGTTATAGTAAAAATTCTTTCAATACCCCAGTGTTGTAAACAAAACTCAATTAACCTTCGAGAGTTCTCATTTGTGATTGTTAATTGGACAGAAGCTAAGGATTTGCCGATGCAATTGCCAATCATTGTCTATAAAATGGCCAGTGATAACCATGTAATTAATGTTTTGAATTGACGTCCATATGTCGGTGGTCAAACTAACTCTCTGATTACCCCAGATAAAATACTCTTCAACACAACCTTTCATCAGCAAACAACTGTAGGATATCTCTAGTTATAGTCCTACGAGGTGGGACATCAAAACGAGGGACGGAAACACTACATAAATGTCGAAAACTCTATTTCTCTATAAAACTAATGGTAGCTCGTCAACAATGATCATCTTCACAGCTGCTTTCTGACACGCTGCTTGATTGAAATGACCATCTCTCACTGAGAGATTTCCACTTGTGCCTCCTCTTCACCAACCCCAACCAAACACCTTGTGCTTCACAATAAGCCAATACGATTTGCAGGTCTCCATATGCCTCTTCAAGTTGTTGTTGACCGATCTTTCGAACTACAAGCATAAGTCTCTGACAATATGTACAGATAGCCCTATCCGGATTATATTTACACATGCGGAAAACTTTCCACTCTTTAGATCTTCTATTTCTTATTTAGTTGCTACTGATGTGATTGACGGTGATGAATCATGTTTTTTTTACAATGGCGGTCTCTCAGAGTTGGACTTTGATCGATATTTTCTTTTCTGTTTCCTTGTTTCTGTTAATTGTACCTCAATAGAATCTGATTCTGACCCACTACTGTTGGGTGGGCTTTCAAACCCACTCATCTACAATGACAATAAATTAGGCATGTATACAATATATATGTTTTATCATTTTAACAAGTTGTTATTTCTGATTTCATATTTGTCCAATGATTGAACAAAAAAACATATAGAATTCTGTTTTTTTAAAGAACCATGGCATAGAGAATTTTGTTTGATTCTGTTTAAATAATAACCCTAGAGAATTATTTTCAAGGCCACACATAAACCATGAACTGAGTTTAAGAAATCCTACCAATTACCAAACAACCAAAATTTCTTGTACCAATAAATTAGTCCATTAAAATTCAATCAACTAAGGTAAGTACCAAACAACTTGTCAAAAATCAAAATCATAGGAAACGATACTGTTAGTGTTTAATTCCTACCAGTAGAGAAACTTCCAACCATGTCCATGCTATATCAGATTCTCAGCAAACTAAAAATCAAACATATAGATTCGAATTCCCAGATAATTCAAACAGCACATACAATTTGAGTCATGCAAAACGACGATCAAATCCCTTGAGTCATGCAAAACGACGGTCATTGTAAAAGCAAACAGGTGCTAAATTTACACAATATTTGAACAAAATTAATTAATTAAATGGAAATCGGCAAGTGCTTGAAATTGAATAAAGATCAAATCGGAAACGGCAAATGGCAAACTATTTCAGTCATTTGAGTATTTGAAAGAGTACACTTTTAAATTTTTTCATTATTTTGAACGAAATTAATTAACTAAATGGAAAAAGAATAAGAATTGAAGAAGGGGGGGAACTTACTTTCTCGGCGCCGGCGGAGGCAGTAAACTGAAGAGTGAAGACGTCACAGAGAGAGACTGAAGTGAAGACGTCGCAGAGGGAGACTGAAGTGAAGACGTCGCAGAGGGAGACTGAAGAGTAATCAGCACAGGGAGACATGAGACTGAAGAGTGACGGACAAATGCAAACTGAAGATGAAGAGTGAATATCGATGAAACTGAAGTGAAGATGACCTAATGAACTTAGGTATATTATGCAAAACGATGTCGTTTGATATACTCCAAAACGACGTCGTTTGCATATTTAAAAAAAATCGATCGGATCGGATCGGATTTTATCCGATCTGATCCAAAATCTGTCAAACGGCTACCACTACATTCGATCGAATCAAATTATCAGATCTGATCTGATTTGGTCCGATCAAATCGGATCGGATCTGGTTTGATCCGATCCGATGCCCACCCCTAGCCTTGAGTTCAGCTAGGCCGAATGGCCACTTTATTTTGTCGAAAAGGCAAAAGCAATTTTGGCTTCTCTGACTTCTTTTAATATGCCGAAAAATGAATAGCAAGTGGCTTGCTTCCTTTTTTTATATGGCCTGCATGATAAGCCAAGGCCGAATGGCCTGCAAAGAGCAAAGGCCGAATGGCCTCCAATATCTTGCAAGGCCGAATGGCCTCTGATTTGATCAACTTGGCCGATTGCTTCCCTCTCTCTCTCGTGCAAATTTGTTTCCCCTTGGTGTGGGAAAACAGAAACTGGGCGACGCATGATGTTCTAGGCTCGCGGCCTAGTTGGGAGTACAGAGTAGCCCACGGGGGGACTAAACCGGAGAATAATGGAGTCGCCACTCGGTTGAACCGGGACAAAGATTTAAGGCCGCACTCACCCCTCGCAAGGAAGACCTCAAACCATTGGGTTCAGAATGGTCCCTTACTTATGTCACTTGTAATAAATGATTTGTGCAATAATTCAACTAAGCCTACAACATATTTCCAAGGATAATTTTACTCCTAAGTTCGCATGCATACAACAAAAGTTCATCTAATTTCACACGTAACACATTTTCATATTTACATACAACCTATTTGCATATAATCTACGTCCGAATTTACATGCATAAAAGTAAATGGAAATACGGCAAGCATGTAAATTCATAAGCGCATTATATTCATGGATACGGAAACGCGAGCAAACAATGATCATACAAGCATGCATAAATTGAATCAGAATGATGGAAAACGCTAATTTCACAAACACATTGTATTGATAATCATGGAAGCGCAAACATGCAATAATTATACAAGCATGCATATTAAAGGAAAGCAATCAGTTTCGTAATACAAAGGGATAACCAATAGGGGCAATATGCATAAAATATGATGAAGATGACTCAGTTCAGTGTATGCGCATTCTTGTAGCGTTCGAGAATGATTTCGAACAGTAAACAGAAGGTTCTCATTCGTATGGCGTTTGATAACGCGTTCGAACGGGACCAGACCTGATGAAAAAATGCATGCGCGATCGAGTAGCGTTCGTAACGCGTTTGAACGGTAAACAGAAGGTTCGCGTTCGAGTAGCTTTCGTAAACGCATTCGAACGAAAATAAAACAGAATGCTCACGTTCGTATGGCTTTCGGAAACGCGTTCGACACCTACGTGAACAGATGAATAGATGACACCTAATCAATAATAACGGCCTAAAAGGCACGGCAAAGTATCGTGGTAAAGGTTTCTTTAACCTCTCAAAATAGAGGACCCTTAATCCAACTTACTAAGCCCATGCGCATCACATCATAATGCATATAAAAGTAGAGATTAAAATATCGACTTCGTATTCCTGATTGAACATATCTCACATTCAACCGTTATACATCATACGGCGCGGCAAAGCATCGTGGTAAAGGATTTTAACCTCTCAAAATAGAGGACCTTTAATCGCACTAACTAAGCCCATGCGCAAATAATCACAAGACATATATAAAAGTAAAGACAACGATATCGACTTCGTGTATCCGATTGAATATATCTCACATCCAATCGAATATACATTATCCGGCACTGCATTGCATCGTGATAAAGGATTTTAACCCCTCGAAATAGAGGACCTTTAATTGCACTTACTAAGCCCATGCGCTTGACCTCATCATTACTCAAACAAATAAGATGCAGAAAATAAATGATGACAATAAAAAAATCAAGATAAAAAAAGTATGTGTCGTGTACTCAAGTGGTACGTGGAGTTGTATCCCGAGTACAGATCAACTACCGTCCATTCGGAATCGGCTATGAAATTTATGTCCGAGTTTCCATCCTATATACCACGAGATGCGACACATTTTTCATTCATTCAAGGGCCACAATCATACAGTAATAAACGACTCTCATGCGACAAAGATGAATAAAACAATTAAAAAGATAGATGAAAATAATAGGAAAAGTACCCTCAGGTCTAACCTTTTATGTCGACTCTCGGAAGTACGGTGCACGGTCGTCGAAAAGGGGGGGAATGCTCCGCAACGCCTCCGGTTCACAGGTTCACGCCTTTCCTCGTTGTCCACTGCTCAAGCTACTATTTTGAATCTTATTCGCTGCTGTTTCGACTTCGATTCGCTGATGTATTACTACTGTATTTCTGATGTATTTTGTCACTGTTTTGGTGTTTTAGGCTACTATTTTTGGGTGTTTCTAAAGGCTTAAGTGCAATTTTTTGGTTGTTGTTTTAGGGATTAAATACAGTTTTCTAGTTACTGGTTTAGGTGATTTAGGGGCTGTTGGTGGATGGTGTTTAGGGTTGTGATTTTGGTATGCAAGGGTGTTTTGGGGGGTGTGTTTTGGTTATGGAGAGTGTTTAGGGCTGTGATTTTTCTCGTATATGGCGTGAATTGAGAGAGCTTTTTTGTTTGATGTGTGTGCGTAAGTTGGCTAGGGGTCTCAAGGGTTGGAATTGAGTTTCTTTATAGGCAAAGGGCTAGGGCTACTTCTTGCTTGACAAGGAAAGGGATTTGGCATAATGGGGGATATGATTTGGTGTCATGCAAGGAAAGCCTAAGATTTAGGGGGGACAAAATTAGTTCAAACTAGGTAGTCAGTATATTTAATTTGTGTTGTTTAGGCATAATATTTGTTAAGTTAGGAATACAATATTCTTGATTAGGAATATAATTGGTTGATTGATTTTAATGTTTTATTTAATTTGGTATTGTTGGATAATATGACCCATAGCGTCACTATTTGCACAGATCATTGTGTTGTTGTAGCAAATTAACTATGTAACAAGGAAATTGCACTCTCGTCATTTTGTGATTAGATCACCTTAGATATATAAATGAAGAGAGGTCCCTATGATTAGTTCCTGGATTGAGATGATATAGACAGTATCAGTCCACGAAGGATTAATCATTAAATATCCCTAGCCGTAGTATTATCGAGACTGGACATCGATAATGCGGAATAGGCTAGTATTGCACTTGTGCACGTTGTGAGGGCACAACGACATAGTTCTCATATATATAAGTATTGGATACTTGTGCAAGTGCGATAGGAGGTCGTGTTTCACCGATGGTACGGGAAACAGCTTCGCTCGGGATAGACCCTTCGGAATCCCATTGGTATTATGACTAGGTGTCTATGGAGGCCGAAATCAAGGTAGGTGTGTATAGTCTTAACCTGAGACTTACATCGCTAATACTTACGACAATCGGTAAACTTTGGTTTTGGTGGTGGGGGATCTTAACTGGTTCTGTGTTCACCTCTTCTGGGTTTATCAGAGAATCGTAGTGTATTGGATGTGATGTCGAGATGGAAGTGTCACTCCAGTCATAATGGAGATGATGTCACGCAGGATACGGTATTAGTGCTCTTAAGTGATGCGCATCCAATCGTGATATTATGACCAGGTCATGAATATCCGATTATAGAGACTAGTTTACCAGACATCGATATGTGTTTCGGACGGGGCAGACACTTATCCAGCCCCAGCCCTAACACGTGATTATCCGATACTGGGCCGATATACACAATACAATTGTATACTACGCTTGATACAGATCTAGATATTTTTTGATGAATATGTCCGGAGAACTTGGGAAGACTTGGTGCTTTGCTAGGAGTCGACCTTGTATCGTAAATCGGTAGAACGTAGTACTTGGTACGTACGTGATTCGGAATACTCTGACGACCGTATTTACTACCAGATTATCCGGGGATCTCATGGGTCGCTTCCCGATAATCCACCGATGACCACAACTCGCACTCTTGAATAATCTGGATTATAATAGAAGAGAGAGAAAATTAATCTAGGATTAATAACGGAGATATTTTATCCGGGATAAAATGTCGTCTAAAGAGAGAGAACGATTAATTTGAATTGATCGATGAATTAATATATTCAATATATTAAATGAAATTAGATTTCGACGCGGAATTAAAATTAGATTTTTAATTCGGGCAAACGAGTTAATTTAGAATTAATTCGTTAGCGACGTAAATAATAATTTCGCCAGGCGCAATTATTTATTTAAATTCGATTGAATTAAACGTCGCGACGTAAGCTCGGTATTTCGGAATATCGAACCCGAACGCGTGAGTGCTCGTGGGCCCACTTTCATTTGGAAACGTGTGGGGCCCACATGACACATGTCATTCTAATGCATTGCATGTAGAAGTGTACAATGCACTCAATGTTATTGCATGTAGATAGTGTACAATGCACTCAATGTTATTGCATGGAAATTGAGTGTTTGACACTCTAAGCCATTGCATGTTTTGTGTCATAATTTATATTATTATTTAATAAATATTATGGCATAAATATAAATTGATTTTTGGTAAATCATTTTAACTTAACACAAAACATTTCATCTCTCTCAAATGCTCTCTTCTCTCACGCCCAAATGGGCACAATGCTCACTGGTTTTGAACCAGAAAAAACGTGAGCAATAGGGAAGCTAAGAGTGGTTTCTCATGGTGAGAAATCAAGTGCTAGCACACTTACAAGTCTTGCGAAGGTGGTAGGGAGGTTACCATGAGACGAGATCCATCCGACGAAGCTAGGAGCTCCGTTTTCTCACTCAATTTTCTGTTTTTGTAGGCAGTGGAACTGCATGCAGTAGGCTTACATGGCAGTGGCGTTTTTGGGTTCATTTGTCTTCAAATCGGACTCTACCGATCAATGTGAGTATTCTACTACCTCCGTTGATGTGTTCACACATAATTTCATGTCTTGTTTGATCTTGGGACCTTAGAATAAACCAACAATGGCATCAAGAGCTAATGTTGCAAGCATGAAAAATGTAGGGCTTAAAATTTGGGTAAACTTGTTTTGAGCATGATTTGAATAATTGAATGTTTGAGTATGCTTATAACATGTTTAAATTCATTTTGGTTGGACTAATTTGATGAAAAATGGTTTGGAATTATTTTCCCCAAAAATTAACACCTTGGCCGAATATGATGATCATTTTGGAATTCTTGGAATATTTGTTTTGATTCATTTGATGAGTTGAAATCATTTAAGATAATGTTAATTTAAAACTAATTGGATTGGATTTTAATTGAACGTAAAATCCCCAAATTTATCACCTTGGCCGAATGGAATTATGCCCTAATGTCTTGTAAATTTTGATTTTGAACATTGGATGTATTGGAAATCAAATTGGATGGTGATTTGATGTCGATTGTAGGTTCGATTGGATCGAAACCGAATCGGACACAAAATCCTTCCTTGGCCGAGAGCAAGCATGAAAGCATGTTTATGGGTTGATTTTTCATTATGTGTGTTTGACATGTAATAATGAATTAAGCATGATTAATTGGACTAATTTGGTGCTTCGGAAATATCAATTTAGGTTATTAATCATGTAATGCACTTTAGGTAATTAAATTGCGTAATTGGATTAGTGTAATTTAATTATTTAGGCTTAAATGGATTTGGGCTTGAATTGTTGTATTTGGGGCTATTGGGCTTGATTTATCAAGTTTGGTTTAGGCCAGTGGATTGGATCCAATTGGGCCCAAAACCTTAACCATAAGCCCAATTGCGACTAATGAACCTTTAATGTTTAATTGGGCCTAATGGGTCGAAATTGATTTCTAAGGCATTTGGGTGATTCCACTATTGGGCCTTGGGTGCCGAAGCCCATGCCTAAAGAAATTAATTGAAGCCCATTAGACTTAAATTAAATTGACGTTGGACGTTAATCGGACTTTGAGTCCCGACGCGATTGAATTTGGAATTTAAATCGTAAAGGTTTATTAAATATAAGTGTGCAATATTTAATTTGGATTGAATAGTGAATTAGTATAAATACATGTTAAATTGGATTTAATTAGTAGTTAATTTAATTCATGAATTCGTACTTTGAGTACTTATGCCGCAAAAACGAGTTTGGACTCGAACAAAATCAAATCGTTGTTTGAACATTGGATGATCACTTAATTATCAGATTAATTAATTTGATTAGATTGAGTGATAGCATGCTTATTGTGTGAATACATGGTTGTGTGTGAATGAATAATGTATCCGGGATGGATATTAGATGGGGGCAATTTTAGAAATTGTTGTAATAAATTCGATTTATTAAATTGGACCTGCGTGTCCAGCCTTATCACCTTCTTTCTCTTTGTATTCTCTTCTCACCTATTCCCCTCTATGTATATGAGGTTTCTTTAGAAGTGTAGTGTAACGGGTAGAAGTAGTACAAGTGCTAGCTTGAGTGAGAAATGGAGAGATTTGATCTAGGATCAATGTGTAAGTATCCACCGCATATCATTATTATTTTATTTCATACTCGCTTTATTATGTATTTAGAATGCATGTTTAAGGGTGTAGTGATGAATAGACCTAACAAAGATAATTAAATTGGTAGCCAATTTGCACGCGAAAATCCCTCAATCTATATTAAGCAAATATCCTTCCATTGAATGATTCTTGTTCAAGATCCGAAGTTGGCATTGGGGTGTTTTGACCAAAGTCAAGACCTTTGCCAAAGTCAAGATCACTTTTTGTCCAATACATTGATTACGAAACTTTCCTCGTCAATGGGTCCCGCTTAACTGGAATCATTAGGTTTGTTTTTGGCCAAAGCCAAGGCCTAGATGATTCGAGGATATGGTTAGAAAATGTATTAGATACATTGACATTATACATATTTTTTCGGACTTGGATGTCCACCTAACCGGATCTAGGAATTGGATGAGATCCAATTGATTTGTGAGATCTACCTAGTTAAATAGCATACAGCTTTTTATTGGCCAAAGTCAGGGTTGTGTGTTTATTTAATAGGATCCTAGCCCACTAGGAAACACGGTTTCCCGAGTACTCCACAGAGGGTTAGAGGCTCGACGAAAAATAGTGGGAGGCAAGTATTGAATTTGCAACATTCGTTCAATTACTCGCTAAACACGCTCATTTATATTTTACTCGTCATATTAATTAAAAGTATTAGCCGACTAATATTTTATGTTGTTTTAAAAAATATATATAGTTGGACTATATACAAACTCATTCAATATATAGTTGATTTTTATAATTGGATTATAGTATCAATATAATTGATTAAAATTATAGTTGATTTTATAATTGATTATAGTAATCAATATAATTGAATTAAATTATAGTTGATTTTATAATTGGATATAGTAATCAATAAATTGAATTAAAATTATAGTTGATTTTATAATTGGATTATAGTAATCAATAATTGATTAAAATGATAGTTGATTTTAAATGGGATTATAGTAATCAATATTAAAATATAGTTGATTAAATAATTAGATTATTGTAATCATTATAATAAATAGTACCTTATTAAAATTGATTAAATAGTTGGACTATTGAAATCAAGAAAGAATTGAAAAGTTAATATTTAAAATATATAATCCTTGGATTAAATGTTTTAAATGATTTAATTTTCAATTGGGAATTAATAATAGGTTAATTTATTTGATAAAATAACTATTATGACTAAGCCCATAATTAAGCAATAGTAGAGCATAAAGTCTTTGGAAGATTTATGTGATGATGACTTTAGTGCTTAATTAATATACTTACAATAAATCTATCTTTAGATTTAAAAGTATTAAAATTGCAATTAATAATTCTTGGAGAATTAATTGACTATTCTAGTGGAGAAAAGTCAAAGTTTGCAATTGGGCATGTAGCACAAGGTGCACATCATTTCGATATTCTAAAAACCAAGTGGTTTGTGAAATATTGAAAAGGATAATTGACATATCCCAAAGTGACTACCATTTGGATATGGAAGACACGAAGGAATTAAAAGAAAGGGCGAGGCTCTAACTTTAAAATATTTGTCAAAGTTATGTTCACTACTAGTATTAAAATTGGATTTTAAATACTTAGTGTGGTATATAAAATATTATATGACGTTCAGAATCCGCTGTGAGCTGGATACTGGCTTCAAGCCGAGATTTCTCTGCGAATTGGAAACGGGACGAAAGTCGCTGTTTTCGACCGTAGATACCTAAGTTTAAGGAACTGCCCTTTGGGTATGTACTTAAATTAGGAAATGTTTATAATGTAACTAGTTTATCTAGAGACATTATCTCTATATCAGTGTTTAATCCATTCCGGATAAAACCTTTATATTCTAGAACACTAAGTGTTTCAATATATAAAGATGATACTGAGATAAATACATTGGATGTAAATAACAGAATTTATATTTTGAATATAAATAAAATCTCAAACATATAAAATGACAAATAAATAGCTCAAATTGATTTGATCAATAGAGACTTATTTGTGGCATTGTTGTCTAGGACACAATAAAGAAGACTCGTATATCCACACTTTTAAGAGTGGGTACTAGGACTGATTTGACTATTCAAATAAGGTCTACGAATCTAATTTATTAGGTTAAATACCTAAAATACTATTTACTTGGTAATAGTAAAAAGGGCCACCGATCTGTTAGCCCTGTTCATGGTGAAGTAAGTGGGCCCATATCTAGCTGGGCTAGATATGAACATGAATATTTCGTGACCTTAACGGATGTACATCACGTTGTGGTTATGTGTTTCTTTTGAAGAACACAGATCAGAAACTTTAGAGTTTCGACACGAAGTAGACAAACAGATCGGCTATAGTATTATTCCGCCACGGTAATACCGAAATGGAAAATACTTAAGCAGTAAGTTTCATATATAACATGAAAGAGTACGGTATTCTTTCATATGAGGACTCCTCCCGAGACACGTCAGTTAGACGGGTGTCCGAACTAAAACCGAATTTGTTGGACATGATAAGGTTTATCACGAGTCGCTCTGAGCTACTATTTCCCTTCAACAGGATATGTATTAACAGTGCAAAACTTATTTAGAATAAGGTTCCATATAAATCTGTTTGACAGATATCATATAGGATATAAACAGGAAGAAACGAGGTTTCTCATTCCTGATAATTTGGGTATGCCAGGCATAACGTTTGGATGATACCAAACTAAGGACCCAAATTGGATAAGTGCCAATATAGGTTATCTAAGGGAAACCTAAGTATAGTACTTATTAATCCCACATGAGAACAATGTAATGGTTGCTCACCATGCGGTTTTCCTGAGAAAATACCGATATGCAGTGGTCAGTGGGAGGATAGTGATACTCGATGAAAAATCGGAGTGATACTGTTCTAGGCACGAAGTCAGTAATGGAACACAAATTTCATCAATGATGAATCTATACCATTAATCTTCAAATACACAAGAACTTCGTAGATCGGATAGAGTCAGAAAACAATATAGGGTATGGGTTTCTGATCTAACCTCATAAAGATGTCAATCTTATGGAGGTGTACCATCCGACTACGTTATGAGGAAGTGATACGAGGTATCGACTCCCTGTTATGGCAAAGTGCCATGAGTCCGAAATGGATTCCATGTATAACAACTATGTTTGGATACTAGTTGTTGTACCACAAGCGTTGTGCCTATTGGTACTAGAACGTCTTCAAGGAAGACATACATGGAAGGCAACATACCAACGTGCAAAGCTAGCTTTTGACGGAAAGGTATCGTTATCAACATTATGTTAATAACGGTTCAACCTTTTTACCCTGTTGCCATGGTAAATCCATTTTGAAGATGCTTTGATAACTGTATATTTCATTATGAAATATGTCAGTTACAAATCAAAATCGCTTTCCTGAAAAGGAAACCTTTGGAGGATGTTTACAACATCCTGACGATTTTGTATAACCGACAAACAAGGTTTGCGGGTTATTCGATCCATGTTTGGATTGATGCAAGCATAAAGGTTCTTGGAACTGTCGTTTTGAAATAATCATAATGGTTTATGATTTGACTCAAAACGAAATAATTCTTGTGTATATAAGGAGGTTAGTGGGAGAGAGCGCACTGACAGTGAAATTCCCATAAAGCTATTGTGTGAAAGCTTGCTTTCAATAGAAATTCTCCGTAGAATTCTGAGAGATGACAACCTTTATTAGAGGACTAAAGATCTACTGGGATAGATTTGGAGTTGTTAACACTCTCTGGAAATTGTACATTTAATATATACTTGTATTGGTGTCTCATACGCTTCGAGCATATGGAGTCACAATCGAGTCAATCCAAGTGATAATCACTGGATTGAAGTTAAGAACATCTGTTAGTAACTCTGAGAACTAAAGATGCTATCTTTTACTATGGAGAAGGAGAACTTGAAGTGACTGGGATCACTGCTGCAAGTTTCCAAACGCTTAAATACTGCGGTACTATAAATTTGAATAACAGGACAGTGAGCTGGAAATCTTCCAAGCAAGATAACTGTTGCTGAATAAACAACAAAATGCGGATTATTGCTGCAGCTGAGGCAGCAATAGAAGCCATTTGGATCAAAATAAATCTAATTAGATTAGATATAGTTCTGTTAGCAGCTGAGCTAGCGAGGCGTCAGCACAGGCTAAGGAATTAAAGGTCTCATCGACGATCCATATATATACTTCTATATCATCTAATTCGTTCAGATCATACATCGTGGCGATGTGATGATCGTATAAATCGCGTCAAACGATAATCGAACAAATCCGCTGACGAAAACCTTTCCTCAGCAATTTGAGCGAACCTTACATAGTTCGGGTGTTAGACACTCGAGTGACTCGCTATGTGCCAAGTGGGAGATTGTTGGATAATATGACCATAGCGTCACTATTTGCACAGATCATTGTGTTGTTGTAGCAAATTAACTATGTAACAAGGAAATTGCACTCTCGTCATTTTGTGATTAGATCACCTTAGATATATAAATGAAGAGAGGTCCCTATGATTAGTTCCTGGATTGAGATGATATGAGACAGTATCAGTCCACGAAGGATTAATCATTAAATATCCCTAGCCGTAGTATTATCGAGACTGGACATCGATAATGCGGAATAGGCTAGTATTGCACTTGTGCGCGTTGTGAGGGCACAACGGCATAGTTCTCATATATATAAGTATTGGATACTTGTGCAAGTGCGATAGGAGGTCGTGTTTCACCGATAGACCCTTCGGAATCCCATTGGTATTATGACTAGGTGTCTATGGGAGGCCGAAATCAAGGTAGGTGTGTGAGTCTTAACCTGAGACTTACATCGCTAATACTTACGACAATCGGTAAACTTTGGTTTTGGTGGTGGGGGATCTTAACTGGTTCTGTGTTCACCTCTTCTGGGTTTATCAGTCGAATCGTAGTGTATTGGTGTGATGTCGAGATGGAAGTGTCACTCCAGTCATAATGGAGATGATGTCACGCAGGATACGGTATTAGTGCTCTTAAGTGATGCGCATCCAATCGTGATATTATGACCAGGTCATGAATATCCGATTATAGAGACTAGTTACCAGACATCCGATATGTGTTTCGGACGGGGCAGACACTTATCCAGCCCCAGCCCTAACACGTGATTATCCGATACTGGGCCGATATACACAATACAATTGTATACTACGCTTGATACAGATCTAGATATTCTTTTGATGAATATGTCCGGAGAACTTGGGAAGACTTGGTGCTTTGCTAGGAGTCGACCTTGTCTCGTAAATCGGTAGAACGTAGTACTTGGTACGTACGTGATTCGGATACTCCGACGAACGTATTTACTGCCAGATTATCCGGGGATCTCATGGGTCGCTTCCCGATAATCCACCGATGACGCACAACTCGCACTCTTGAATAATCTGGGATTATAATAGAAGAGAGAGAAAATTAATCTAGGATTAATAATGGAGATATTTTATCCGGGATAAATGTCGTCTAAAGAGAGAGAACGATTAATTTGGAATTGATCGATGAATTAATATATTCGATATATTAAATGAAATTAGATTTCGACGCGGAATTAAAATTAGATTTTAATTCGGGCAACGAGTTAATTTAGAATTAATTCGTTAGCGACGTAAATAATAATTTCGCCAGGCGCAATTATTTTTTAAATTCGATTGAATTAACGTCCGGACGTAAGCTCGGTATTTCGGAAATATCGAACCCGAACGCGTGAGTGCTCGTGGGCCCACTTTCATTTGGAAACGTGTGGGGCCCACATGACACATGTCATTCTAATGCATTGCATGTAGATAGTGTACAATGCACTCAATGTTATTGCATGTAGATAGTGTACAATGCACTCAATGTTATTGCATGGAAATTGAGTGTTTTGACACTCTAAGCATTGCATGTTTTGTGTCATAATTTTATTATTTATTTAATAAATATTATGGCATAAATATAAATTGATTTTTGGTAAATCATTTTAACTTAACACAAAACATTTCATCTCTCTCAAATGCTCTCTTCTCTCACGCCCAAATGGGCACAATGCTCACTGGTTTTGAACCAGAAAAACGTGAGCAATAGGGAAGCTAAGAGTGGTTTCTCATGGTGAGAAATCAAGTGCTAGCACACTTACAAGTCTTGCGAAGGTGGTAGGGAGGTTAGACAATGAGACGGGATCCATCCGACGAAGCTAGGAGCTCCGTTTTCTCACTCAATTTTCTGTTTTTGTAGGCAGTGGACTGCATGCAGTAGGGCTTACATGGCAGTGCGTTTTTGGGTTCATTTGTCTTCAAATCGACTCTACCGATCAATGTGAGTATTCCGCTACCTCCGTTGATGTGTTCACACATAATTTCATGTCTTGTTTGATCTTGGGACCTTAGAATAAACCAACAGGTAATGATTTAATTAATATTTTATTTAATTCCCCATGTGTTAATATGTGTTTTATTAATTGGGATGTGTTTTATTGGGCTTTGGTGGGCTAATTGGGCTTGGGCGTGAGGCTAGCAGCAAAACCAGAAATATCGACGCCGTTCGAACGCTGATTTGAACGCTACACACGAACGCCCGTAATCTAATTGACGTTCGAACGTGGTCACGAACGCAGCACGAATGAAAAATAGTGAACTTGTGAAATGAATCTGATGACATGCTCGTTCTGAATTTCCCCTTCCGACGTCCGTTTCCCGCGACTTACGTGACTTAAAACGTAGTGTCTCCAAATGAGACTAATCATACGGACTTATGCAAAATGCAGTGCCTACAGTCGCCCCCCACTTTGATGGGACTTGTGTAATGTGTAACAGTGACAATCCTATAAAAGTTATGCAATGCATTTTCATTTACCCTGGCTTGCCAGCTACCATCTAACTTGCCTGCTGCCTCGACCTGAGTTGATGTCGCAGTGGACCTTGATCCTAGGACGCATCCCAATTTTGCAACCGAAAACGGGGGCCTCGACCCTGGGACACATCCCGATACCACTAAAAAAAAAATGGGTCTCGACCCTGGGACGCATCCCAACACTAACGATGCATGGGGCTAACGACCCTGGGATGCATCCCGATAACTGCAACCGACAATGGGGCCCTCAACCCTAGGACGCATCCCGATAACATTGCAAAAATGTGGGCCTCGACCCTGGGACGCATCCCTGAAACTGCTGGTGATATTGGTTACAACCCTGGGATGCATCCCCAAAACTGCTGATGACGTGGGTTACAACCCTGGGACGCATCCCCGAAACTACTGATGATATGGGTTACAACCCCGGGATGCATCCCCGAAACTGCTGATGACGTGGGTTACAACCCTGGGACGCATCCCCGAAGTTGCTGACGTGGGTTACAACCCTGAGACGCATCCCCAAATCTGAAACTGCGCTGACGTTGCTTTTGATTGGCTCATTTCTGGCTTCTCCTTCTCTTTTCTTTCGCCGAACCTGCTAACACAAAACAAAACAAACACGAAGAGAATGCAAGGTATGTTACGTGTATACATGCATGCATGTGTTTCTTATCTCGTCGGGTTAGGCCTTCTGCCAAGTCTTCTCTTCCTTAGGCAAAATACTGCTTCAATCTGTCTACATTGATCGGCTCGGTGAACTCATTTCCTTCCAAGTCTGACAGTCTCACTGCTCCATTTCCCATTACTTTCTGCACTATATAAGGTCCTTCCCAGTTAGGTCTGAACTTTCCTCTCGGATCTGTCGTCGACGGCCTCGACTGCTTAAGTACCAAATCACATTTTCTGATCTAGGTGGGACGTACTTTCTTGTTGAATGCTCGGGCTAGTCTCTTCTGATACAACTGCATATGATACAAAGACTTCGTTTGATTCTCATCCAGTAGTACAAACTGATCAAACCTCTATGCAGCCCATTGTTGTTCCGGTAACTCTGCCTTTGCTAATACCCTCATAGACTGTATTTCCACTTCCACTGGCAATACTGCTTCCATTCCATAGACCAAAGAGTAAGGCGTGGCCCCTGTTGCTATTCTTACTGATGTTCTGTAGCCCCACAAAGCATACGGTAGTTTTTCGGCCCAATCTCTGCAGTTTTCTGTCATCTTGGCTAAAATCGTCTTTATTGTCTTGTTGGCTGCCTCAACTGCCCCATTTGCTTGCGGCCTGTACGGCGATGACTTATGATGGCCTATCCTGTATTTCTGTAGCATTGCCCTTGTTTCCCCTGGAAACAAGGGCAATGATTCGGCATACCATATCGACAACTGAGATTCCGAGCTATAAACTTTGTCATCTGCCTTGCTGTAACATTGCGGAATGATTCGGCTTCCACCCACTTTGAGAAGTAATCTACTGCACTACTATGAAGCGATGCCTATTCGATGTATTCGGTCGAATCTATCCAATCATATCAATTCCCCACGCTGAGAAAGGCCACGGCTCTGACAGCCCATGCAACTCTGTGTGCGGCAAATGATTCAAATTTCTGTGTGCCTGACAATTATGACAGTGCTTTACCATCTTCGCACAGTCTGTCTCCATGTTTGACCAGTAAAAACCTTGTCTCACTATCTTGCGGGACAGATTCAACCCGTTCATGTGCGGACCACATACCCCGGCGTGTACTTCTCCCCTTACCTGGTGAGCCACTTCTTTTCTCACACATTTCAATTGAATATTGTTTGCTTGCCTCTTGTACATTTCCCCTTTCAAAATCACATACTGGAAGCTAACCTCTGAATGGCTATTATGCCTTTTCTGCCTGCTCCCTCTGGGAGTTCCCCACATTCCAGATACCTCTGAATGTCATAATACCAAGGTTTACCGTCATCGACCTCTATTTCCATAATTCTCTCTATCTCATAAATAGGTTTTCTTGCTGTCGTCAGTATCAACGGTCTCATCACTAACTTTTTCTGGATTTTCCCAGTCGCTGCAAGTGTAGCTAATGCATCTACCATCTGATTCTTTTCTCTCGGCAAGTGCTGAAACTTACAATTGGGATAACTGCGCCAATTTTTGAGGTGAAAAAGGTAAGGTTTCAACCGTTCTTCTTTTAATTCCCATTCTCCTCGCATCTGCTGGAATACCAATATAGAATCTCTGTAGACTTCCACACTCTCCCGCCTTCACGGCTATCAATGCAGTCAAACCAAAAGCACATGCTTCATACTCGTCCATGTTGTTTGTTACTCTGAATGTCAACCTTTTGGCCAAAGGCAAGGTTTCTCCTTCGGGGGTCACTATCACAATCCCAATTTCGGCTCCCTTGCAATTCACTGCTCCGTCAAATTACATTTTCCACCCTTGAACTGCTATTGCCTGGATCTCTTCATCTGGAAATTCAAACTTATGATGATCTCCTTCAATAGGTTGCAATGCCAGAAACTTTGCTACGGCTCGCCCCTTGATCACTTGGAAGTGAGGTACTCAATGTCAAACTATGTCAGCAATACTAACCATCTGCCCAATTTCCCCACTAGCGAAGGCACTGAATGCAGATATTTCAGAGGATTCTCTTTTGATATTACCTGGATCTTGTAAGACTGGAAGTAATGCCGCAATTTTCTGTAAGCCCATACCACTGCAAGACAGATCTTCTCTACTTCCTGATATCGAGCCTCATATGGGAGCATCTTCTTACTCATATAGTAAACTGCATGTTCTTGTTGGTGATTCTAAGGGTCCCAAGGATCACAAATCAAGCATGAAACATATGCGAATACATTCGAGAAGTCGTGGAATATTTACATCGATCGGTTGAGCGACGCGGAGGCAACAAAATTAAATTTTCTGCCTTGTGAACTGCGGCAGTGAGCTCACTGGTCTGCTCCATTTTGGCGTCCATTGATGTTCCTTGAACAAGCTCCAAGCTTCGTCGAATGGTTCCCGGCTCATGGGTGGACTTCCCTATCACCTTCGCATGTCTCGTAGTGTGCTAGCACTTGCGATTTTTGCTACAAAAACCCAACTCTATGCTTCCCATTGCTCACGGTGTTTGATGAAAACCAGTAAGCTATTTCACTACCCCTTGGGCGTATTGGTGAAGAAGAGAAAGAGGGGAGACAGAAGTGTGTAAGAGATATCAAATGTGTGTTAATTATTTGGTTATGTATTTCCAAAAAAACATATACCAAATTCAAAAGTCAAATAGGTAAAATTGTCATTCTAAATGACAAAAGTAAACTTGAGTGTTTTACACTCTTTGACCAATCAACCACTTCCATCACTTATAATCAATCACATCAATCAATCAAATGTCACATCACTGAAAGTGACATATGATTTGACGCTTGATGTTACGCTAGATGCGACTAGCGATTTGAAGCTTGATTTGACTTGCGTGCCGCACTCGAATTCGAAATACGAATGCGCTAGCAAATAATCTCGGGCTCGGGTTCGTTATTCTTAATTAACAATTTTTTGTTGCGTCGTAATTAAATGATTATGCCTAGTGAAATCACTATTCACATCGCCAATGGAATTCTGAGGGGGTCTTATCCAGAGCGAAGCTTTTCCCGTACCATCGGTGAAACACACCTCCTACTACAGTTGCATGAGTATCTTATACCCAAATATATGAGAACTATGCCGTTGTGCCCTCACAACGCGCACAAGTGTAATACTTGTCTTTTACGTATTTATCGATGTCCAATCTCGATGATACTCCGACTAGGGATATTTAATGATTTATCATTCGTGAACTGATATTGTCTCATATCATTCTCGGTCCAGGAACAAATCATAGGGACCTCCTATCATTTATATATCTATGTGATCTAATCACAAATGATAAGAGTGCAATCTCCTTTGTCACATAGTTAATTTGTACAACAACACCGTGATCTGTACAAATAGTGACGCTATGGGTCATAATTGTCCAACAATCTCCCACTTGGCCTATAGCCAGTCACTCGAGTGCTTGACACCCGAACTATGTACTGTTGGCTCAAATTGCTGATGAAAGACTGTCGTCAGCGGATTTTTATGATATCATCTGATGCGATTTATTCGATCATCACATCACCACAATGTATGATCCGAACAAATCAGATGAATAGTTGAAGTATGTATCTGGATCGTTGATTAGACCATTAATTCTTTAGCCTGTGCTCGAGCCTAGCTCAGCTGCTAACAGAACTATATCTAATCTAATTAGATTTGTTATCGACCCAGAAGGCTTCAATTGCCGCTTCAGCTGCAGCAATAACCCGCATTTGTTGTTTATCCAGTAACAATATCTTGCTTGGAAGATTTCCAGCTCACTGTACCGTTATTCAAACTGTATAGTATCGTTTGTGACTTATAGTCGTTTATCGGTTTAGGAAACTTGCAGTAGTGATCCCAGTCACTTCAAGTTCTCCTTCTCCACAGATTAAGACAGCATCATTAGTTCTCTAAGATACTAACGGATGTTATTAACTTCAATCCAGTGACTATCACTCGGATTGGCCTGTTTGTGAATCCATATGCTCAAAGCGTATGAGACACCAGGTCGCGCACATTTTTCAATGTACGATTCCACAGAGAGTTTTCGAAAGTCAAGCTTTCACCGATTGTTATTTTATGGGAATATCATTTCCAAGAAATGATGTATTATCATTATCTATAGGACAGCGATTGGCAGTGCACTCCCACTAACCCTCTTATATACACAAGAATCATTTCGTTTTGAATTAAATCATAAACCATTATGATCACATCAAAACGACAATTCCAAGAACCTATGCTTGCTTCAATCCAAACATAGATCGAATAACCTGCAAACCTTGTTTGCTAGTTTTGGTACGACAAAACTGTCAGGATGTTGTAAACATCCTTCTAAAGGTTTCCCTTTCAGGAAAGCGATTTTCTCGTAATGTTGTCATATTTCATACATGAAACATGCAGCTTTAGCAAGCATTATCCAAATGGATTTACCGTGGCAACAGTTAAAAGGTTGAATCGTAATCAACACAATGTTGATAACGATACCTTTCCGCTACAAGCCTAACTTAGTACGTTGGTATGTTGCCATCCATGTACGTCTTCCTTGAAGACTTATAAGTAACAATAGGCACAATGTCTTGTGGTACATCAACTAGTTCTAAACATGTTGATATACATGGAATCCATTTCGGATCATATGGCACTTTGCTATAATAGGGAGTCGATACCTTGAATCACTTCCTCATTCGTAGTCAGTTGGTATACCTCAATAAGATATACATCTTTATGAGGTGAGATCAGAACCCATACCCCAGGTTATTTTCTGACTCTCTCCGACTTACGTGGTCTTGTGTATACGAAGATTAATGGTAATAGTTTCATCTTTGATGAACTATTTGTGTTCCATTAGAAATCGGTGCCTGGAATAGTATTACTCTGATTCTCATCGAGTTTTACTATCCTCCCACTTATCACTGCATATCGGTATTCCTCTTAGGAAAACCGCATGGTGAGCAACAATCTAATTGTTCTCTCGTGAGTTGTATAAGTACAATACTTATGCTATCCCTAGGATAACCTACAATTGGCATGAAATCTGTTAAACAGATTTTTATGGAACCTTATTCAAAATAAGTTCTGCACTATTAAAGTGTATCCGTTGAAGGAAATGGTAGCTCAGAGCGACTCATGATTAACCTTATCATGTCCAACAAAATTCGGTTCTCGGTTCGGACACACCGTCACCTTGACGTGTTCCGAGAGGAGTCCTCATTTGAAAGAAAACTATACTCTTTCAAGTATATTAGAAACTTATTGCTTAAGTATTTTCCATTACGGTCTTACCGTGACGGTATAATATTATAGCAGATCTGTTTGTCTACTTTGTGTCGAAACTTTAAAAGTTTCCGATTTGTGTTCTTCAAAAGAAACACATAACCATAACGCGATTCCACATCCGTAAAGGTCACGAAATATTCATATCCACCTCTAGCCTAGCTAGACATGGGCCCACTTGCTTCACTATGAACTAGGGTTAACAGATTGGTGGCATTTACAATTTTACCAAGTAAATAATGTTTTAGGCACATTGCCCAATAAACTAGATTCGTAGACTTTATTTGATTGGAATCAAATCAGTCCGAGTACCCACTCTTCAAAAGTGTGGATATACGAGTCTTGTTTGATTGTGTCCCAGACTACAACGCCATCAAAGAGTTTCATCTGATCAAATCAGTTTGAGCTATTTGTTTGTCATTATATACGTTTGAGATTTATTTTATATTCAAAATATAAATGATGTTATTCACATCTAATGTGTTTATCTCAATATCATCTTTATATAATAAAACACTTTAGTGTTCTAAAATATAAAGGTTCACCCGCAGCAAGTTAAACACTGATATAGAGATAATGTATCTAGTCAAACTAGTTACATTATAACAGTTTCATAATCCTGCTCATAGCAGATTCTGAACATCAGTATATATTTATGTACCACACTAAGTATTTAAAATCTAATTTCAATACTAGTAGTGAACACAATCTTGACAAACATATTTGAAGTCGGAGCCTTGCACCGTCTTCAATTTCTTCATGTCTGCTTTGTTCAAACGGCAGTCACGCTTCTGCGATCCCGTTTGCCACAATTTAGGCAGACATTTTGGGATATGTCCTTTATCTTTCTAAAAGATTATAATGATTTTGCCTTTGCCCTTTTTCAATATTCCTGAAGCCTTTGGCCATGCCTCGGGTTTCTAAAATATCGAAGTAAGGTACGCCTTGCGCTACTTGCCTTATTGCAAACTTTGACTTTATCTCCTTGAGAATAGTCATTAACTCTCTAAGAGTTTACTATTGCAATATTAGTACTTCTAAAATCTAAAATAGATCTTGAAGATCCTTCAATTCCTTATCATACTTTAAGGATTTAATCCTTAGTTCTGATTCAGAAATTAAGGAATATACTGCGGTAAGTATAATGGATTAAGCACTAAATTTATCATCACATTAATCTTCCAAAGATTATGCTCTACTATTTGCTTAACTCCGGGCTTAGGCATAATATGTTATTTTATCAAATAAAGTAACTTATTATTTTTCCAGGACCATCCTGAAATTTATTCCCAATTTGAAAATTAAACCATTTAAACACATTTTCCTAGGATTATGTATTAAACGTCAATCTTTCAATTTATATCTTGATTCTAATAGTCCAACTATTTAATCAACGATTTAGGTACGATTTATTATAATGATTACAATAGTCCAACTATTTAATCAACTTTAATTTAATAGATTAAAATCAATTATATTGATTATTATAATCCAATTATAAAATCAACGATAAATGAATAGTTTGAATATAGTCCAACTATTTATTAAAACAACATTTAAATATTAGTCCAACTAACATTTAATTTATAACGACGAATGATATTGATTTGAGCGCGTATGGCAAGTAATTAACGAGTATTGCAAATTCAATTCTAGCCTCCCACTATTTTTCGGCGAGCCTCTAACCCTCTGTCGAGTACTCGGGAAACCGTGTTTCCTAGTGGGCTAGGATCCCGTTAAATATCACACAATCTTGACTTTGGCCAACAAATTGTATGATAATTAACTAGGTAGATCTCTAAGATCGATTGGATCCAATCCAATTCCTAGATCCGGTAGGGGGACATCCGAGTCCGAAACATATATCTTATATATGCCAATACATCCAATGTATTACCTAACCTTTTCCTCTGAATCAACTAAGCCTTGGCTTTGGCACAACAAACTTAGTGATCCCAGTCACGCGACCCATTGACCATGGAAAGCTTCGTAATCAATGTCGATGGACAAGAAGTGGTCTTGACTTTAGCCAACAAACCACAACTTGGACAAGACACTGATATGGAACAAAGCCTTCTGATTCAAACACATCCTCGACGGTCAAAGGCCTTGACTTTGGCCAACAAGCCAATGCCAGTCTCGGATCTTGAGTGAGAATCACTCAATGGAAGGAAAAACGCTTAATATTTTGCGAGGGTTTTTCAGTGCAAATTGGCAACCAATTTATTATCTTTGTTAAGGTCTCATCATCATACCCTTAAACATGCATTCTAAACACATAATAAAGCGCGTATAAGAAAAATAATAATGATATGTGGATGGATATTTTACACATTGATCCTAGATCAAATCTCTCATTTTCTCTCTCCCGCTAGCACATGTATTACTTCTACCCGTTACACTACACTTCTAAAGAAACCTCATTTACATTGAGGGGAATATGTGAGAAGAGAATACAAAGAATAGAGAGGTAATAAGGTTGGACTCGCAGGTCCAATTAATAAATCGAATTTATTACAACAATTTCTAAAATTTCCCCACCCATCTAATATCCATCTGATATACATTATTCATGCATCGCAACCATGTATTCACACAAGCATGTTATCAATCAATCTAATCAAATTAATTAATCTGATAATTAGTGATCATCCAATGTTCAAACAACGATTTGATTTTGTTCGAGTCAAACTCGTTTTTATGAATAAGTACTTAAAGTACGAATTCTCGAATTAAATTAAACTACACAATTAAATCCAATTCAATTTGTATTTAATTCTAATTCGCTATTTAATTCCAAATTAAATACCACACTTTATTGATAAACCTTTACGACTTAAATTCCAAATTTAATCGCAACGGGTCTCAAAGCCCGATTAATATCCAATATTAATTTAATTAAAGTCCAATGGGCTTTTAATTAATTTCTTAAGGCGTGGACTTTTGGTCAACTCAGGTCAAACCGAATAACCAAAATCCAATCCGGGAGTTACCCCATAAGCCTAGAAATCAATCTTGGCCCATTAGGCCCAATTAAACTTTAAAGGACCATTTAAGTCGCATTTGGACTTTATGGATGCGGTTTTGGGCCCAATTAGATCCAATCCAATTTGCCTAAACCCAACTTTGTACTACAAAGTCCATTTAGCCCATTTACAACATTTCAAGCCCAATTTCCAAAATTAGCCCAATTAACTAATTACTAAAATCCAATTTTACAATTTAATTAATCAAAGTGCATTAACATAATTAATCACCCAAATCATTATTTCCAAAAACACAAATTAGGCTAATTAATCATGCTCATCTACATCAATTGTGTCCAACACAAATTAACAAAAAATTGTTGAGTTTTCTAAGGTCCCATGATCAAACAAGACATGAAAATCAAGCATGAATACACCAATGAAGATAGCGGAATACTTACATTGGTTGGTTGAGTCGAATCGAAGACGAATGAAGCCAAAAACGCACTGCCATGGATGCCCACTGCATGCAGTCCACTGTCTTCCATATCCAAATGGTAGTCACTTTGGGATATGTCAATTATCCTTTTCAATATTTCACAAACCTTTGGCCAAGCCTTGGGTTTCGGAATATCGAAACGATGTGCACCTTGTGCTACATGCCCAATTGCAAACTTTGACTTTTCTCCACTAGAATAGTCAATTAATTCTCCAAGAATTATTAATTGCAATTTTAATACTTTTAAATCTAAAGATAGATTTATTATAAGTATATTAATTAAGCACTAAAGTCATCATCACATAAATCTTCCAAAGATTTTATGCTCTACTATTTGCTTAATTTTGGGCTTAGTCATAATAAGTTTATTTTATCAAATAAATTAACCTATTATTAATTCCGAATTGAAAATTAAATCATTTAAAATCATTTAATCCCCCCGGATTATATATTTAAATATTCAACCTTTCAATTCTTTCATGATTTTAATAGTCCACTATTTAATCAATTTTAATTCACAGGTACTATTTATCATAATGATTACAATATCCAATTATTTAATCAACTATAATTTAATATTGATTACTATAATCCAATTATAAAATCAACTATCATTTTAATTTCAATTATATTGATTACTATAATCCAATTATAAAATCAAATATATATTGAATAAGTTTGTATATAGTCCAACTATATATCTATATTTTAAAACAACATAAAATATTAGTCCAACTAATACTTTTGATTAATACGACGAGTAAAATATAAATGAGCGTGTTTAAGCGAGTAATTGAACGATTGTTGCAAATTCAATACTTACCTCCCACTATTTTTCGTCGAGCCTCTAACCCTCTGTGGAGTACTCGGGAAACCGTGTTTCCTAGTGGGCATGATCCTATTTAAATAACACACAACCTTGACTTTGGCCAATAAAAGCTGTATGCTATTTAACTTAGGTAGATCTCTCTGATCAATTGGATCTCATCCAATTCCTAGATCCGGTTAGGTGGACATCCAAGTCCGAAACATATGTATAATGTCAATGTATCCATCACATTTTCCTAACCCTATCCTCCGAATCATCTAGGCCTGTCTTTGGCCAAAAACAAACCTAATGATTCCAGTTAAGCGGGACCCATTGACGAGGAAAGTTTCGTAATCAATGTCATTGGACAAAAAGTGATCTTGACTTTGGCCATAAAAAATCACGATTTGGACAAGACACCGATATGCAACAAAACTCTCATGATTCAAGTACATCCTTGATTGACAAAGGTCTTGACTTTGCCAAACAAACCAATGCCAACTTCGGATCTTGAACAAGAATCATTCAATGGAAGGATATTTGCTTAATATAGATTGAGTTTTTTTCGCGTGCAAATTGGCTACCAATTTAATTATTTTGTTAGGTCTCATCATCATACACCCTTAAACATGCATTCTAAATACATAATAAAGCGAGTATGAAATAAAATAATAACGATATGCGGATGGATACTTACACATTAATCCTAGATCAAATCTCTCCCTTTCTTCACTCAAGCTAGAACTTGTACTACTTCTACCCGTTACACTACACTTCTAAAGAAACCTCATATTATAGAGGGGAATAGGTGAGAAGAGAATACAAAGAGAAAGAAGGTGATAAGGCTGGACACGCAGGTCCAATTTAATAAATCGAATTTATTACAACAATTTCTAAAATTGCCCCACCCATCTAATATCCATCCGATATACATTATTCATTCAACACAACCATGTATTCACAGACATAAGCATGCTATCAATCAATCTAATCAAATTAATTAATCTGATAATTAAGTGATCATCCAATGTTCAAACAACGATTTGATTTTGTTCGAGTCAAACTCGTTTTTGCGAATAAGTACTTAAAGTACGAATTCATGAATTAAATTAAACTACATCATTAAATCTAATTTAACATGTATTTAATACTA
The DNA here is from genome assembly GCA_019454045.1 of Zanthoxylum bungeanum. Classification (NCBI taxonomy): domain Eukaryota; kingdom Viridiplantae; phylum Streptophyta; class Magnoliopsida; order Sapindales; family Rutaceae; genus Zanthoxylum; species Zanthoxylum bungeanum. The sequence continues at coordinate 35,603 of SKCR01017500.1, read as the reverse complement.
ATTCACTATTCAATTCCTAGATTAAATATTACACTTTTATTTAATAAACCTTTTACGATTTAAATTCCAAATCTAATCGTAACGCGTCTCAAAGACCGATTAACGTCCAACGTCAATTCAATTAAAGTCCAATGGGCTTTTGATTGATTTCTTAAGGCGTGGACTTTTGGTCAACTCGGGTCAACCGATAACCAAAGTCCAATCCGGGATTTACCCCATAAGCCCATAAATCAATCTTGGCCCATTAGGCCCAATTGAACTTTAAAGGTTCATTAAGTCGCATTTGGGCTTTATGGTTAAGATTTTGGGGCCAATTGGATCCAATCCATTTGGCCTAAACCAAACTTGATAAATCAAGCCCAATAGGTCCAAATACAACATTTAAATCCAATTTCCAAAATTAGGCCAAAATAATTAAATTCAAAAAATCCAATTTTCCCAATTTAATTACCAAAGTGTATTACATGATCAATCAACAACTAAATCAACATTTCTAAAACACCATATTAGTCCAATTAATCATGCTTGATTCATTATCATATGTCCAACACACAAATTGAAAAATCAAAACCATCTACATGCTTAAAGGTCTCGGCCAAAAGAGGGATTTTGTGTCCGATCGGTTTCAATCCAATCGAATCCACATCGACATTAAATCAACATCCGAATGATTTCATACACATCCAATGTCACAAAATCAAAATCACCAAGACATTAGGGCATTAGTCACATTCGGCCAACTCAAAGATTTTGGGGTTTTCGTCCAATTCGAAATCCAATCCAATTCGATTCAATTAACATCAACCTAATCGATTCTAACTCATCAAATGAATTAAAAATCAAAAAATCCAAGATCCCAAAAATCATACACCATTCGGCCAACATGAATAAATGGGGGAAAATTCTTCCAAATCAATTTTCGTCAAATTAGTCCAACCAAAATGAAATTAAACATGTTATAAAGCATACTCAAACAAACAATTTATTCAAATCATGCTCAAATCACATTTAACCCAAATTTTAAATCCCTAAAATTTCATGCTTGCAACATTAGCTCTTGATGCCATTGTTGAGTTTTTCTAAGGTCCCATGATCAAACAAGACATGAAAATCAAGCATGAATACACCAATGAAGATAGCGGAATACTTACATTGGTTGGTTGAGTCGAATCGAAGACGAATGAAGCCAAAAACGCACTGCCATGGACGCCCACTGCATGCAGTCCACTGTCTTCTGTCTTCAGTTTTGAGCTGCGAAAATGAGCTTCTAGATTCGTCGGATGGATCCCGTCTCATGGTCGAACCTCCCTACCACCTTCGCAAGACTTGTAAGTGTGCTAGCACTTGAATTTTCACCATGAAAATCCACTCTTGCTTCCCTATTGTTCACGCCCAACTGGTTCAAAACCAGTGAAGATAGCCACTGTTTTGGCGTGAGAGAGATGAGAGAGAGTTGAATGATTTTGTTACAAAAAATCAATTTATATTTATGCCATAATATTTATTAAATTAATAATAAACTTATGACACAATCATGCAATGGCTTAGAGTGTCAAACACTCAATTTCCATGCAAAACCATTGAGTGCATTGTACACTATCTCCATGCAATGCATTAGAATTAAATAATGCATAATATGACATGTGTCATGTGGGCCCCACACGTTTCCAAATGAAAGTGGGCCACGTGCACTCACGCGTTCGGTTCGGGTTCGATATTTCCGAAATACCGAACTTACGTCGCGACGTAATTAAATCGAATTTAAATAAATAATTGCGCCTAGCGAATTATTATTTACGTCGCTAACGAATTAATTCTAAATTAACTCGTTTGCCCGAATTAAAATCTAATTTTAATTCCGCGTCGAAATCTAATTTCGTTTTTAATTATCGAATATATTAATTTACCGATTAATTCCAAATTAATCGTTATCTATCTCTAGACGATATTTTATCCTAGATAAAATATCTCCGTAATTAATCCTAGATTAATTTCTCTCTCATCTATATAATCCCAGATTATTCAAGAGTGCAAGTTGTGCGTCATCGGTGGATTATCGGGAAGCGACCCATGAGATCCCCGGATTAGTTGGCAGTAAATGCGGTCGCCGGAGTATCCGAATCACGTACGTACCAAGTACTACATTCTATCGATTTACGAGACAAGGTCGACTCCTAGCAAAGCACCAAGTCTACCTAATTCTCCGGACATATCCCTTAAAGAATATCAAGATCTGTATCAAGCGTAGTATACTAATGTATTGTGCATATCGGTCCAGTATCGGATAGTCACGTGCTAGGGCTGGGGCTGGATAAGTGTCTGCCCCGTCCGAAACACATATCGGATGTCTGGTAACTAGTCTCTATAATCGGATATTCATGACCTGGTCATAATATCACGATTGGATGCGCATCACTTAAGAGCACTAATACCGTATCCTGCGTGACATCATCTCCACTATGACTGGAGTGATACTTCCGTCTCGACATCACATCCAATACACTACGATTCCTGATAAACCCAGAAGAGGTGAACACAGAACCAGTTAAGATCCCCCAACCACAAAAACCAAAGTTTACCGATTGTCGTAAGTATTAGCGATGCAAGTCTCAGGTTAAGACTATACACACCTACCTTGATTTCGGCCTCCCATAGACACCTAGTCATAATACAAATGAGATTCGAAGGGTCTATCCAGAGCGAAGCTGTTTCCCGTACCATCGTGTGAAACACGACCTCCTATCGCACTTGCACAAGTATCCAATACTTATATATATGAGAACTATGCCGTTGTGCCCTCACAACGCGCACAAGTGCAATACTAGCCTATTCCGCATTATCGATGTCCAGTCTCGATAATCCTACGGCTAGGGATATTTAATGATTAATCCTTCGTGGACTGATATTGTCTCATATCATCTCAATCCAGGAACTAATCATAGGGACCTCTCTTCATTTATATATCTATGGTGATCTAATCACAAATGACGAGCGTGCAATTTCCTTGTTACATAGTTAATTTTGCTACAGCAACACAATGTTCTGTGCAAATAGTGACGCTATGGGTCATATTATCCAACAAAAATCAAAACCCAATTCATCTTCTAATCTCTCGGGGCAATTTGGGGGGATTTTACGTCCGATTCGAATTCAATCAATTAATTCCACAATCGACATTAAATCATCATCCCGAATGATTTCCAACACATCCAATTGTCAAAAATCAAAAATCCCAAGGCATTTTTAGGGCATCACATTTCGGCCAACATGAAAAAATAGGGGAAATTTGTTCCAAATATAATTTCAACAAAATCCAATCAATCCTTAATTCAAACATATTTAAGCATACGGAATCCATCCAATTTCATTAATCATGCTCAAAATCAAGTTTGCCCAATTTTAAACCCTAAATCAATATCATGCTTTGAAACCAATCTCTGATACCATTGTTGGTGATTCTAAGGGTCCCAAGGATCACAAATCAAGCATGAAACATATGTGAATACATTCGAGAAGTCGCATAATACTTACATCGATTGGTTGAGTGCGCGGAGGAGCAACAAAATTAAATTTCTGCCTTGTGAACTGCGGCAGTGAGCTTACTGGTCTGCTCCATTTTGGCGTCCATTGATGCTCCTTGAACAAGCTCCAAGCTTCGTCGAATGGTTCCCGGCTCATGGGTGGACTTCCCTATCACATTCGCATGTCTCGTAGTGTGCTAGCACTTGCGATTTTTGCCACAAAAACCCAACTCTATGCTTCCACTACTCACGTTTTTTGATGAAAACCAGTAAGCTATTTCACTGCCCCTTTGGGCGTGTTGGTGAAGAAGAGAAAGAGGGGAGAGAGAAGTGTGTAAGAGATATCATATGTGTGTTAATTATTTGGTTATGTATTTCAAAAAAAAACATATACCAAATTCAAAAGTCAAATGGGTAAAATTGTCATTCCAAATGACAAAAGTAAACTTGAGTGTTTTACACTCTTTGACCAATCAACCACTTCCATCACTTACAATCAATCACATCATCAATCAAATGTCACATCACTCAAAGTGACATGTGATTTGACGCTTTGATGTGACGCTAGATGCGACTAGCAATTTGACGCTTGATTTGACTTGTGTGCCGCACTCGAATTCGAAATGCGAATGCGCTCACAAATAATCTCGGGTTCGTTAATTCTAAATTAACGAATTTTCTGTTGCGTCGTAATTAAATGATTACGCCTAGCGAAATCACTATTCACATCGCCAAAGAATTAATTCTAAATTAATTCGTTCGCCCGAATTAAAATCTAATTTAATTCCGCGTCGAAATCCAATTTCGTTTAATATATCAAATATATTAATTTCTTGATTATTTCCAAATTAATCGTAATCTCTCTTTAATGATATTTTTATCCCAGATTAACTTTCTCTCTCTTCTTATTAATCCCAGATTAATTTAGAATGCGAGTCTTACGTCATCGGTGAATCTTTGGGAAGCGACCCATGAGATCCCTGGATATGTTGGCAGTAAATTCGGTCGTCGGACTATCCGAACACGTAAGTACCTCGTACTACGTTTTACCGATTTACAAGACAAGGTTGGCCTCTAGGAAGTGCCATGCCTACCCAATTCTCCGGAAATATCCTTACAGGAATAAAGGATCTGTATCAGGCGTAGTATACGTAGTATTGCGTATTTCTGTCCAGTATCAGATGATCACATGCAAGGCCTGGGGCTGGTACAGTGTCTGCACCGTACGAAGCATATATCGGATAACAAGCAACTAGTCTCTTTAAAAATGGATAATCATGACCAAGTCATATTATCCCGACGGTTGCAACCTTATATAGAGAACTAGTTCTGTATCCCTGCGCGATCATCTAGTCCATATGACTGGAGTGACACTTCCGTCTTGACATCACACCCAACACACTATGATTCTCGATATACCCAGAATAGGCGTACACAGAAACCGGTTAAAGCCCTAGACGACCTCAACCAAAGTATATTGATTGTCGTATGCATTAGCGGTGCAAGTCTCAGGTTAAGACCAAATACACCTACCCTGATTTCAGATTTCCATAGACACATAGTCATACTACCAATGGAATTTCGAGGGGGTCTTATCCAGAGCGAAGCTGTTTCCCGTACCATCGGCAAAACACAACCTCCTATTACACTTGCATGAGTATCATATACTGAAATATATGAGAACTATGTCGTTGTGCCCTCACAATGCGCACAAGTGTAATACTAGTCTTTTACGCATTCATCGATGTCCAATCTCGATAATGCTCTGACTATGGATATTTAATGATTTATCCTTCGTGGATTGATACTGTCTCATATCATTCTCAATCTAGGAACATATCACAGGGACCTCCTATCATTTGTATATATAGGTGATCTAATCACAAATGATAAGAGTGCAATCTCCTTTGTCACATAGTTAATTTGTACAACAACACCGTGATCTGTACAAATAGTGACGCTATGGGTCATAATTGTCCAACAGTTCTACCCCTGTCTCATCTGCCTGTACCATCATTGCCCCCAGTGCTTCTGATTCTATGGCCAAATACAATATCAAAGGTCTGCCCAATCTCGAAGGTTTCAACACAGGAGGCTTTACCAAGTACTCTCTGATCTTGTCGAAGGCTGCTTGACACTGCTCATTCCACTTTACCGGCTGATCTTTTCTCAACAGTTTGAAGATAGGCTCACACACTGACGTCAACTTGGGGATGAAACGACTAATGTACTGAATCTTCCCCATGAATGCTCTGACCTCCTTCTCAGTCTTCGGTGCTGGCATCTCTGTGATTGCTGTGATCTTTTCAGAGTCTACCTCAATTCCTCTCATTCCCACTATATGCCCCAGCAGCTTCCTGATGTTACCCCAAACACACATTTCTTGTGGTTCACCCGCAGGTTGTACTTGTCAACTCTCTGAATGAACTTCTCCAATGCTTCTATATGCCCAATTCTTCTCTGATTTCACCATCATGTCATCCACATACACTTCAATCTCTTTGTGCATCAAGTCATGAAATAAGGTAGTGGCCATCCGTTGATACGTAGCTCCTGCATTCTTGAGCCCAAATGGCATTACCTAGTAACAATAAGTACCTCACTCGGTAACAAAGGCAGTCTTGTGCTTATCTTCCTCAGCCATGAGCACCTGATTGTAACCTGAAAATCCGTCTGCAAATGAATACATAGCAGATAGAGCCACACTATCAACCAGAACATCTATATACGGTAGAGGAAAATCATCTTTCGAAAAGCCTTGTTGAGATCTCTGTAATCCACACACATTCTGACTTTCCCGTCTTTCTTCGGTACTGGCAAAATATTTGCTAACCACTCAGGATACTTCACTACTTCCAGGAACCCCACATCTATTTGTTTCTTAACCTCTTCTCTGACCTTCTCGGCCCACTCAGGTCTCATCCGTCAGAGTTTCTGTTTCACTGGCCTCATATTCGGATAAGTGGGTATCGCGTGCTGGGCAATGCTTATGTCTACCTCAGGCATGTCCTCATAGGACCAAGCAAATACTTTGGCATATCTGACCAATACTTTTTCTAATTTCTCCCTCTCCTCGGAGGTAACTTCACTTGCAATCAGAATTTCCTTGGGGTTCCCAGATGTACCCAAGTTAAATGCAGTAGTTCTGGCTGAACTGATATCAAATATGCTTGATTCATGTAGAGCAAATGGAAATGACTCAGGCAAGTAAGCAAAAGAAATGTCTTTATTATTGGATAGTGCAGAAGTACATTCAAACAAATCAGGAAGGTAAATGTCTTCCTCATCTATAGACACTTCTTCCTCTGCAACCAGGTTTTCTTCAGGCTTTTTATCCTCTCCCAGAGTCAGGCTCTCCAACTTTTCTTATTCTTCTTCCCAATTCTATGCTTCTTCCACAACTTCTTCGGCCAGCAGCTTCTTGCCCAGCATCTCTTAGATGATCTCGAAACCAGGCACCATAATCGCGTTAACTTATATTGGTTCGGGCTCACCCTGATACCCTGAAGCCTTCACAAAACAATCTACCAGTTTCAACCCTTTTTTTAACCTTCGGCTTTTCTTCATCAGATTTGTACCCCAAACCCCTTCGAGTAGTCTGTCCTCTGAAGTCTGGTAGTTTTGAACCCTCACCCGGCTCGAACTTCATTTTTCCCATGATCCTAGCTACCTTAGGATCCACTCATTCCTCAAAAGTTGCCGACACTTGGAACCTCGTAAAAGGTTGTATTTCCAAACCAGCCACCGCATTGTCTACCTCAGCTCGGATGGTGATAATTTCTCCTCCATATGGGAACTTAATCATCTGATGCAGAGTGGAGGGCACGCCCCCAAGCTTATGAAACCAAGGCCTTCCCAACAACAAGGCAAAAGTGGCTGGGATGTCCAGCACTGTGAACTCAACTTCGTCCTCAATAGGACCAACCTTGACCGCCGCTACAAATGTACCCTCAACTCCTCGCTTACTGTCATCATAAGCCTTGATAGTCATACTAGAGGGATCCAAATCTGTTGTTTTCATACCCAACTTGGCCAAAATATTCAACGGGCACACATTGATGGATGAGCCGTCATTCAGCATCACACAAGAGGTCCTTTTACCCCTCACTTCAGCTCTGATAAACAAAGGTCTATTATGATTTCTCCCCTCAGTTGGGAGTTCTTCCTCAGAAAAAGTGATTACCTGCAAAGCCTCCTTTTGCACTGACCCAACAAACATTGCGAGGTTGGCATCCTCCGTCACCATTATCTTGCTTAAGGCCTCAACCATGGCCCGCCTGTGCTCTTGAGATGCACACAACAAGTACCAGAAGGGCCAATTACGAGGCAGAGGACCAAAAGACTCAGAGAAGCAATGGCGGGATTAGTTCAGAGTTTTATGGCCAACTGCAACCAACAAATAGAGGCGCATGTGGGCTTCGATGGAAAGGGCCCAAAGCCATTTCACTTGGCCCAAATCAGTTTAGAATAAAGCTTTTTAGGCTTTTAAAGACTTAAAGACTTGATATTTGTGTAATTTCGTTTTTAGGGGCATTATTGTCTTTTTGCCTTAGGGTTTCTTTTGTAACACTATTTAAACTTACTTTCTTCTTCATTTGAAGGAACCAACGAATTTGTAAACTCAAAAGCTTAAAGCTTTGGCTATGGCCGAATTATTGTAAGGGAGGGATTCCCCTTTTCAAGTTTGAATCGACTTATCTAAGTTTTGGCAACTTAGTGGCGTCTCCATTGCTAGCAAAACACTACAAGGATTCATCTTAAAGGTTCTCAAGGGCAAGTTCTTTGTGGGTCTTCTTTGTGGCCTTGGAAGGGTTTTGTTTCTACAAAAATCATATTCGCGGTTCTTGGGGTTCTGTCCGTTGCTTGGGGTTTGCTTGGATTTCGAATCCAAGTGGGTTTCTTGTCATTTGGTATCTAGAGCTCAGGGTTCCAAGGTCTGATTTTCCTATCTTTTCTTTTGTTTGATTCTGTTTTTTATTTTCGTTCTTGGTTATTTTCGTTTCATTTCTTGTTGGATCTTGTTTCTGTTTTCGTTTTGTTTATTTTTCTGGATCTGGTTTTGTTGTGAAGCATATTCTGGATCTGGATCTGGTTTTGTTGTGAAGTATATTCTGGATCTGGTTTTGTGTGTGAAGCATTTTCTGGATCTGGTTCTATTGTGTTCTGCATATCAGTTCATCTTTTTCCAGTTCTGGGCTTCTGTTCTGTTCTTCCTATCAGTTCGTCATAGTCATTTTTTTCTTAGCATATGTTTAAGAAATAAGCATGTTCTTTGGCGGCTGTGTGTTTTGTTTCTAAAACCCTACTGCAGTGTGAATACTAAGTGAAGTCTGAAATCAGACCTAAAACGTAACCTTTGAAATTTGCCTCTGAAATCAGACTCTGAGTTCAGACCCTGAAACTTAGCCTCTGAAATCAGACCCAGACCAGTAAAAAAATGCATTTTTTTTGTTGAACCTAGTTTGTTCCATATTATCATTTAGGTGCCCGTGGAGGGTATTCCATCAAAATTTCTATAGCGGTGCCAAATTTTCTCCCGAAATTGCATACAACCGTGAATTTGCATGCTTATTTTTTTTTTCTTCCATTGTGCTAATTGTTCACTTCTTTATTACAAATACTCTAGTTTAAGTATTATTGATTGAGTCTTCGTCTTGCTATTCCTGTTCACATTTCGTTTCCACCTGCCCTATATATATATTATTGGGTTCATTGTGTTCCATGCTAGCTTGAGGACTACGCTTGGTTTTGTATTCTTGGATTGAGTGTGATTCATATTTGAATTGAGGAAGAACTCAAGAGTGGTAAAGGCAGTGATTGTGAGCACAGTATCGGGTAAAAGTCAATAGAGTGCAAACACGAGTGAGTGATATCATTCGAGTGTAAAACACGTGAGATTGTGAGGATTTACATATTTGCTTTACTTTCTTGTTATTTCTAATCTGTTTGTTTAGTGTTGAGATGGCAGGTCTAACTATTGATGAAAAGCTTGAGGCTTTGGATAGAAAATTACAGATATGATGGAGAACATGAATACTGCTTTGGAGAGATTGTCCAAGAGTGTAGAGAGTATTCAAACTGGTAGCGGTCCCAGAGTACCACCACCTCAGAATGTACCACCACCTCACAATGTGCCACTCTCCGAGTACCACCACAGTATGTACCACCAGATGAAGAGGAAGCTGAAAATGAGTTTGATGATCCTGATGGTTTTGATGATGTGGAGGAGAGATTTCAGCCTAGGCATGATAGGAGGCCTAATAGAGGTTTGATAGGAGGAATGATAGGAGGGATAGACAGTTTGATGATAGAGGTGCATTTGATGCCAGAAGAGAGGATTATGATCGGAGAGGATATGGTAGGCGAAGAGATGTAGATGGTGATCTAGGTAGCATCAAGATCAAGATACCACATTCCACGGCAAGAATGATCCTGAAGCTTATTTAGAATGGAAAGAAAATAGAATTGATTTTCAGTTGTCATCACTACTCAACAGAAGAAGATCAATCTGCAGCAATTGAGTTTACCGATTATGCTTTGATTTGGTGGGATCAGATTGTCTCTACACGGAGGAGAAATTATGAGAGACCGGTTCAGACATGGGCAGAACTTAGAGGTCTCATGAGAAAGATTTATACCCAGCCATTACTATAGGGAGTTGTATCAGAAACTACAACATCTGTATCAGGGGACCAAAAGTGTTGAGGACTATTACACAGAGATGGAAGTTGCCATGATCAGGGCAAATGTAGTTGAGGATGCAGAAGCTACTATGGCACGGTTTCTAGGGGGCTTGAATAGAGAGATTGCAAACATGGTGGAGTTGCATCATTATGTTGATTTGGAGGATATGCTTCACATGGCTATCAAGGTAGAAAGGCAACTCAAGAAAAGGTCAACATCCAGATTTGGTACTCAGGCTACTTCTGCATGGAAGGGAAAATGGGTTCCAATGAGAAGCGAGATGGAGGCTTTGACAAGCCTAGAGGCGAGTTCAGTGGAGGCTTTAATAGCCTAGGGCCGAACCTAGTGCCAAGGGTAAAGAAGCTGCAGAACCGAGCAAAACTAGACCAAAACCTGAGGGTGCAGCTGCTAGAACTAAGGATGTCAAGTGTTTCAAGTGTTTGGGCATGGGACACTATGCTTCACAATGTCCCAATAGGCATACCTTAGTGATTGATAAAAAGAGTGGAGAGGTGTACTCCTGATAGTGAGGTCGAGGAGGAGATGCCAGAGTTGGAGGATGCTAGTGACCATGAGGGAGCTGCATATCCGCTGGATAACTTATCCTTAGTTGTCAAGCGTGCTTTGAGTGCTCATGTTGTCGAGGATGAGAGTGTGCAGCAGAGAGAGAACATATTCCATACTAGGTGCCGTGTGAATGGCAAGGGATGTAGTATGATCATAGATGGGGGCAGTTGTACTAATGTTGCTAGCACAGCTTTGATTGAGCGATTGGGGTTGAGTTGCTTGAGACACCCGAAGCCTTACAAGTTGCAGTGGTTAAATGATTGTGGGGAAATAAGTGTGACAAAGCAGTATTATTGAGCTTTACCATTGGGCCATACACAGATGATGTCCTATGTGATGTGATACCGATGCATGCTGGGCATATTCTTTTGGGCAGGCCGTGGCAGTTTGATAAGAAGGTTATTCATGATGGGTTCAAGAACAAGTACTCTTTTCAGCATAAGGGAAAACCCATTACATTATACCCACTTACACCTATACAAGTCCATGAAGATCAGGTTAAGTTGCAACTTGAGCGTGACAAGAGAGAGCGAATGGAAACACCCACCTTGGGTGAGACTAGTGAGAGTGATGTATCTGGTGAGAAAAATAAGGCCAGGGCCGTGGGGGTTCCAAGGAAGTGTGAGTGAACGTGAGAGGGAAACAAAGGGAGAGTTAAAAGAGTTTCTATATGGGTGAGGGTGAAGCGAGAAAAGCATTCAAGGCTAGCAAGCTCATGCTATTGTTAGTCTACAAGGAGCCTCATATTTATTTTACTAACTCTGACCATTTGCTTCATGTGTCTATCTCATCTCTTTTGCAGGATTATAGTGACGTACTGACAGATGACATACCTAGTGGGCTTCCACCCATTAGAGGTATTGAGCACCAGATAGACTTCATACCTGGAGCAGTCATTCCTAACAGACCGGCTTATAGGAGTAATCCCGATGAGACAAAGGAGCTACAAAGGCAAGTACGAGAGTTGATGGACAAGGGGTATGTAAGGGAAAGCATGAGTCCTTGTGCAGTACCAGTGCTTCTAGTTCCTAAGAAAATGGGACGTGGCGTATGTGCGTTGACTGTCGAGCTATCAACAATATTACGGTAAAGTATCGTCACCCCATTCCTAGACTAGATGACATGTTGATGAATTGCATGGTTCCAAAATTTTAGTAAGATTGATTTGAAGAGTGGATACCATCAAATTCGCATGAGAGAGGGAGATGAGTGGAAAACTGCATTTAAGACTAAGTATGGCTTGTATGAATGGTTAGTTATGCCATTTGGTCTTTCAAACGCACCTAGCACATTTATGAGATTGATGAATCATGTTATGCGTGCATTTTTAGGTAAGTTTGTTGTGGTTTATTTTGATGACAATCTTAGTTTACAGTAAAACAGTAGATGAGCATGTGATGCATTTGAAGCATGTACTTGATGTTTTACGAAAAGAACAATTGTATGCTAACTCTGACAAATGCACATTTTGCATGGATAGAATTGTTTTTCTTGGCTTTGTTGTGAGTGCAGATGGCATCGAGGTAGATGTGGAGAAGGTAAAGGCAATTCAGGAATGGCCTACGCCAACTACAGTGACAGAAGTCGAAGCTTTCATGGGTTAGCGAGCTTCTATAGGAGATTTGTCAAGGACTTCAGTAGCATTGTCCGCGCCATTGACTGAGGTAGTAAAGAAGACAGTTGGTTTTCAATGGGGCGAGGTGCAAGAGCGAGCATTCCAGATCTTAAAGCGAAGTTATGCAGTGCACCCATTTTAGCACTACCCAACTTCGAGAAGACATTTGAGATTGAGTGTGACGCATCAGGGTTAGGTATTGGAGCAGTTCTCAAGCAAGAAAGCGGCCAATAGCCTATTTTAGTGAGAAGCTGAATGGAGCAGCTTTGAGGTACCCCACGTATGACAAAGAGTTATATGCGCTTGTGAGAGCACTTGAGACATGGCAGCACTACTTGTGGCCTAAAGAGTTCGTGATCCATACCGACCATGAATCATTAAAACACTTGAAGGGTCAAGGTAAGCTGAATAAGCGACACGCAAATGGATGGAATTCGTTGAGTCATTTCCATATGTTATACGCTACAAGCAAGGTAAAGAAAACATAGTGGCTGATGCATTATCTCGCAGGTATGTTTTACTTACTTCAATGCATGCACGGATGTTGGGATTTGATTTGATTAAGGAATTATATGAGTGTGATTCTGATTTTGGTGAGATTTATGCTACTTGTGCAAAGTCATCTTTTGGAAAGTTTTACATTCATGACGGATTCTTATTTAAAGCAAACAGGTCGTGTGTTCCTGCTTGTAGTATGCGTGAATGTGTTGCTTGTGAAGAAGCGCATGGGGGAGGTTTGATGGGGCATTTTGGGATTACTAAGACTTTAGCTATTTTACATGAGCACTTTTATTGGCCTAAAATGAAACGTGATGTTGAGCGTATTTGTGATAAGTGTCTAACATGTAAGCATGCTAAATCTAAATTAATGCCACATGGTTTGTATACTCCTTTGCCTGTACCTAGTGAACCCTGGGTTGATATATCGATGGATTTTGTGTTAGGTTTGCCTAGGACAAAGAGGGGTAGAGATTCAATCTTTTGTTGTTGATAGGTTTAGTAAAATGGCTCATTTCATTGCATGTCATAAAACCGATGATGCTACAAACATTGCAGATTATTTTTCAGAGACATAGTGCGACTCCATGGTATACCTATGAGTAGTATTGTTCTGATAGAAATGTTAAGTTCCTTAGCCATTTTTGGAAGGTGTTGTGGGCTAACTAGGCACCAACTATTGTATTCTACCACATGTCATCCACAGACTGACGGACAAACAGAGGTAGTTAATAGGACTTTATCTCAATTATTGCGCACTATAGTTGGCAAGAATTTGAAGAGTTGGGAAGATTGTTTGCCATTTATTGAGTTTGCATATAATCGTAGCATTCATTCTTCTACTTCATTTTCACCTTTTGAAATTGTTTATGGTTTTCAGCCACTAACTCCATTGGATTTGTTACCTTTGCCTGTTGATGAGCACGCGGGGCTCGATGGAAAAAGGAAGGCCTATTTGGTGAAGCACATACATGAGAAAGCAAGAGAGCAAATACAACGAAAGAATGAGCAATATGCTTCTCATGGTAATAAGGGAAGAAAGCGTGTGGTATTTCAGCCTGGAGATTGGTTTGGGTACACATGCGCAAGGAGAGATTTCCTGAACAACGTAAATCTAAGCTACAACCGAGAGGGGATGGTCCATTTCAAGTTTGGAACGGATTAATGACAATGCATACAAGTTGGATTTACAAGGTAAGTATAATGTGTCTGCTACATTTAATGTTTCTGACTTAACTCCTTTTGATGCAGGTACAGATTCGAGGTCGAATCCTTTTCAAGAGGGATGGGATGACATGATCCAGGCAGACAACAAACCAAATGACGCATTACAAGTACCAGAAGGGCCAATTACGAGGCAGAGGACCAAAAGACTCAGAGAAGCAATGGCGGGATTAGTTCAGAGTTTTATGGCCAGCTGCAACCAACAAATAGAGGCGCATGTGGGCTTCGATGGAAAGGGCCCAAAGCCATTTCACTTGGCCCAATCAGTTTAGAATAAAGCTTTTTAGGCTTTTAAAGACTTAAAGACTTGATATTTGTGTAATTTCGTTTTTAGGGGCATTATTGTCTTTTTGCCTTTAGGGTTTCTTTTGTAACACTATTTAAACTTACTTTCTTCTTCATTTGAAGGAACCAACGAATTTGTAAACTCAAAAGCTTAAAGCTTTGGCTATGGCCGAATTTTGTAAGGGATGGATTCCCCTTTTCAAGTTTGAATCGACTTATCTAAGTTTTGGCAAACTTAGTGGCGTCTCCATTGCTAGCAAAACACTACAAGGATTCATCTTAAAGGTTCTCAAGGGCAAGTTCTTTGTGGGTCTTCTTTGTGGCCTTGGAAGGGTTTTGTTTCTACAAAAATCATATTCGCGGTTCTTGGGGTTCTGTCCGTTGCTTGGGGTTTGCTTGGATTTCGAATCCAAGTGGGTTTCTTGTCATAGTCATACTAGAGGGATCCAAATCTGTTGTTTTCATACCCAACTTGGCCAAATTTCACGGGCACACATTGATGGATGAGCCGTCATTCAGCATCACACAAGAGGTCCTTTTACCCCTCACTTCAGCTCTGATAAACAAAGGTCTATTATGATTTCCCCCTCAGTTGGGAGTTCTTCCTCAGAAAAAGTGATTGCCTGCAAAGCCTCCTTTTGCACTGACCCAACAAACATTGCGAGGTTGGCATCCTCCGTCACACTATCTTGCTTAAGGCCTCAACCATGGCCCGCCTGTGCTCTTGAGATGCACACAACAAATCCCAGATACTCAATTATGCTCGGGTGTTCCTCAACTGCTGCAGCACTACATCTCCATCGGCATTATCCCCATTTTCTGCCACTTCTCTTCCTCCAGTCAATACTTTTTTACCCTTATCAGTCATACCTCTCACTTCTTCTTCATCACTACTAGAGAAGTCTGCCCAAAACTTTTTTCCATGTTCAGTTTCATCTTCGCTGTTACTATCCCAAATCCCAAGGCAAGCGGCTTGGAGGTCAAAGGATTTGAGGACAAGGTTCTCGGGTAGGCCAGAGTTTATCATATAGGTTGGTGGCGGGACAGAGTGGTAATTTGGCAAAGGGTTCTGGTGTGTATTGGGGCGTTCCGTTTCAGGGTCAGGTATCTTTTTGGAGTCTATAAGGTCTTGGATTTCATGGCGGAGTCAGGCACAGTTGTCGGTATCATGGCCTTTCTGTTGGTAGAATTGGCAATGTTGGTTTAGGTTGAGATGTGGTGGTGGAGGGTTTGGGAGTGGTTTGGTTTCTAGGGTTTCAGAAGTCCTTGTCTCTTCAATTTCTCCAACACCTTGGATAGGGGCCTACCCAAGTTGGAGAATCTCCAGTTTTGGATAGCGGTAATCTCAGCAGAAATGGGCTTTTTTCCCGATGTCCCCCCAATGGGCCTCTTGTTCAGACCATAGAATTTTCTATTCTCGGCCTCTTCTTCTTCAATATCCATGACAGTTTCCCTCAACTGTCGGAAGTCATTGATCATGGAGGTCATCCTCCTCAGTTTCCCATAGATGGAGGGCTTGGTGCCCTTAATGATCATTTTTATCTGGTCCTTCTCTGAGGGCCTGGTCTGCATCTTTAAGAGCTGGCATCTCCAGCGGTCCACATACTCCTTGAAACTCTCTTCCGGTTTCTGCCTGGTGTTCTCCAGATCACGGAGTGACAGATCTATCTCCAAGTCCGTGACATACTGTTTCAGGAATGCATCAGCCAATTCCCTCCAATCTTCCCTTACTTTCTTCTCAAGGCTGTGATACCATACCACTGGTGCCCCCTCGAGTGACATTCCAAACATCTTCTGTACCTGTCGCTTTGTCAAACCCACAGAACTCATAACTGATACATACTGACGGAGATGAACCCTCGGATCCCCATTCCCATTGAACTTAGCCATATCTGGCATCTTGAACTGAGCAGGCAACTGTTCTTCGAAGGTCATTGCCTCATAATCTAACAACTCTTCATGTTTACCCTTCATTTTGCGGGTAACTATTTCAACCTGATCCCGAAGCTTCTGAAATTCTGCCTGAGACCCAATCACTTTGCCTGTTGCATATTCTGCCATGTCGTCATCAAAAGCGAGGATGTCATCCCCTAACCCATTCAGAGGCTCCTCACGCCTCACATTCTCAGAATTCCCCCCAGCACGGGGTACAGCCATACCAGCCACAGCAGTAGTCAAGGCTTGCAACTGTTCAATAATTTTGGCGAGACCGTTTTCCAACTGATCTATCCGGGATACCTCGCTATCGGATGTACTCATATCTGTTACCGGCCTTTTAGTGAGTCTTCCCTCTTTTCTAACCCAACAGGAATCTATGATGTCTTTTAGAGACATTGAGGGTGTTAACAGGACATATGTATGCATGAGATGAATGAGATGCATGCGATACAAGAATATATCAACTCATTAAAATTTTCACACAAATCGGCCCATCATCATTTTAGATCTTTTGGGCTAACTGTCATAGGAGTGAACTCGTCCCAGTTTAAATGGCCCAACAAGTTCACATCTCATGGCAAGCAAGAAGTCCAACCGTATCCAAATGATAATGCTCCCAAACACAAACATATAATGGCCCATTGGCGTTTTAGAAGCTTTCGGCCCAATCATCATAAGATACGTTCTTGTCCCAGTTTAAATGGCCCAACAAGCCCATATTCATGACAAAAGGTCCCAATGGATCCAAACGACAATGTTCCCAAACACAAGCATACAAAATTAATTTCTACAGAGTGGCCCATCAACATTTCAGAAGCTTTTGGCCCAATCATCATAGGATACGAACTCGTCCCAGTTTAAATGGCCCAACAAGTTCGCATTCCTGACAAGAAGTCCAACTGCATCCAAATGAGGATGGTCCACAAGCACAAGGAAATAGTTGCTATAGGCCATACAATCTCGGTCTATGTGTGGGTTTGCGGGAGTGTAGTCAAAGACTCTCGCTGGCGAAGGATTGCCCACAACTAGGTCTCCCCACTCAAGGGTTCGAGCGACCAAGTGAGCGCACCTTTTTTATACCCTAAAGTACGTGCCAACAAGCTATGGTGTGTGACTGACTGTCAAATGGATTTCCCGTTGTAGATTCCCCAGAGGGAGGGTGGAGCGAGGCTCTCTTAAGTACCCTAGCCTCTTAGGCTCTTATCGCTTGGTGACAGGAATAAACAACGAGTCCTTGAATTAGTCCATCACAATAGGCTACGAGTAAATGATTATCTAGGTGCCTTCACAGCTTTTCCTCGTAGAAAGGTAGTGAATGAAGGAAGACACCAAACCATTACCTAGCCTTAAAATGCCTTTGATTAAACCCATTTTAACCCACAGTAGACACGGTTAATTAAAGCACAAATCATAATATTACAAGACATTATTTCGGGGCCGATTCTCTATCCCCAGTGGAGTCGCCAGACTGTGGGAACACAGAAACTGGGCGACGCATGTTGTTCTAGGCTCGCGGCCTAGTTGGGAGTACGGAGTAGCCCACGGGGGACTAAACCGGAGAATAATGGAGTCGCCACCCGGTGTGAACCGGGACAAAGATTTAAGGTCGCACTCACCACTCGCAAGGGAAGACCTCAAACCATTGGGTTCGGAATGGTCCCTTACTTATGTCACTTGTAATAAATGATTTGTGCAATAATTCAACTAAGCCTAAGCAACATATTTCCAAGGATAATTTTACTCCTAAGTTCGCATGCATACAACAAAAGTTCATCTAAGTTCACACGTAACACATTTCATATTTGCATACAACCTATTGCATATAATCTATGTCCGAATTTGCATGCATAAAAGTAAATTGAAATACGGCAAGCATGCAAATTCATAAGCGCATTATATTCATGGATACGGAAACGTGAGCAAACAATGATCATACAAGCATGCATAAAATTGAATCAGAATGATGGCAAACGCATAATTTCACAAACACATTGCATTGATAATCATGGAAGCGCAAACATGCAATAATTATACAAGCATGCATATTAAAGAGACACAATCAGGTTCGTAATACAAAGGGATAACCAATAGGGGCAATTATGCATAAAATATGATGAAGAGGACTCAGTTCAGTGTATGCGTGTTCGTGTAGCGTTCGAAAACACGTTCGAACTGTAAACAGAAGGTTCTCGTTCGTATGGCGTTTGATAACGCATTCGAACGGGACCAGACCTGATGAAACAAATACATGCGCGTTCGAGTAGCTTTCGTAGACGCGTTCGAATGGTAAATAGAAGGTTTGCGTTTGAGTAGCGTTCGTAAACACGTTCGAACGAAAATGAAACAGAATGCTCACGTTCGTATGGCGTTCAGAAACGCGTTCGAACAGGGTTACAACAGTGACCCCTAAAATACAGTAAACAACATGACACCTATGTGAACGGATGAATAGATGACACCTAAATTTATTCAAATCATGCTCAACAAACATTTACCCAAATTTTAAGCCCTACATTTTTCATGCTTGCAACATTAGCTCTTGATGCCATTGTTGGTTTTCTATAAGGTCCCAAGATCAAATCAAGACATGAAATTATGTGTGAACACATCAACGGAGGTAGCGGAATACTCACATTGATCGGTTATGTCGATTTGAAGACAAATGAACCCAAAAAACGCACTGCCATGTGAGCTTACTGCATGCAGTCCACTGCCTACAAAAACAGAAAATTGAGTGAGAAAACGGAGCTCCTAGCTTCGTCGGATGGCTCCCGCCTCATGGGTGAACCTCCCTACCACCTTCGCAAGACTTGTAAGTGTGCTAGCACTTGAATTTTCACCATGAAAATCCACTCTTGCTTCCCCTAAAGCTCACGGTTTTGTGATGAAAAACAGTGAACATTTTGGCCCCTTGGGCGTGAGAGAAGAGAGCATTTTTTAGAGAGAAGAAGTTGTGTTATATTAATTGAAATGATTTACCAAAAATCAATTTATATTTATGCCATAATTTATTAAATTAATAATAAATTTAAGACACAACACATGCAATGGCTTAGAGTGTCAAACACTCAATTTCCATGCAATAACATTGAGTGCATTGTACACTATCTACATGCAAAGCATTAGAATGACATGTGTCATGTGGGCCCCACACGTTTCCAAATGAAAGTGGGCCCACGTGCACTCATGCGTTCGGGTTCAATATTTCAGAAATACCGAGCTTACGTCGCGACGTTAATTCAATAGAATTTAAATAAATAATTGCGCCTGGCGAAATTATTATTTACGTCGCTAACGAATTAATTCTGAATTAACTCGTTTGCCCGAATTAAAATCTAATTTTAATTCCGCGTCGAAATCTAATTTCGTTTAATATATCGAATATATTAATTCATCGATTAATTCCAAATTAATCGTTCTCTCTCTTTAGACGACATTTTATCCCGGATAAAATATCTCCGTTATTAATCCTAGATTAATTCTCTCTCTCTTATATAATCCCAGATTATACAAGAGTGCAAGTTGTGCGTCATCGGTGGATTCGGGAAGCGACCCATGAGATCCCCGGATAATCTGGCAGTAAATACGGTCGTCGGAGTATCCGAATCACGTACGTACCAAGTACTACGTTCTACCGATTTACGAGACAAGGTCGACTCCAAGCCAAGCACCAAGTCTACCAATTCTCCGGACATATTCATCAAAGAATATCTAGATCTGTATCAAGCGTAGTATACAATTGTATTGTGCATATCGGCCCAGTATCGGATAGTCACGTGCTAGGGCTGGGGCTGGATAAGTGTCTGCCCCGTCCGAAACACATATCGGATGTCTGGTAACTAGTCTCTATAATCGGATATTCATGACCTGGTCATAATATCACGATTGGATGCGCATCACTTTAAGAGCACTAATACCGTATCCTGCGTGACATCATCTCCATTGTGACTGGAGTGACACTTCCATCTCGACATCACATCCATACACTACGATTCTCTGATAAACCCAGAAGTGGTGTAAACAGAACCCGTTTAAAGTCCCCCAACACCAAAACCAAAGTTTACCGATTGTCGTAAGTATTAGCGATGTAAGTCTCAGGTTAAGACTATATACACCTACCTTGATTTCGGCCTCCCATAGACACCTAGTCATAATACCAATGGGATTCCGAAGGGTCTATCCAGAGCGAAGCTGTTTCCCGTACATCGGTGAAACACGACCTCCTATCGCACTTGCACAAGTATCCAATACTTATATATATGAGAACTATGCTGTTGTGCCCTCACAACGCGCACAAGTGCAATACTAGCCTATTCCGCATTATCGATGTCCAGTCTCGATAATACTACGGCTAGGGATATTTAATGATTAATCCTTCGTGGACTGATATTGTCTCATATCATCTCAATCCAGGAACTAATCATAGGGACCTCTCTTCATTTATATATCTAAGGTGATCTAATCACAAATGACGAGAGTGCAATTTCCTTGTTACATAGTTAATTTGCTACACACAACACAATGATCTGTGCAAATAGTGACGCTATGGGTCATATTATCCAACAATCTCCCACTTGGCACGTAGCGAGTCACTCAAGTGTCCTACACCCGAACTATGTAAGGTTCGCTCAAATTGCTGAGGAAAGGTTTTCGTCAGCGGATTTGTTCGATTATCGTTTGACGTGATTTATACGATCAAACATCGCCACGATGTATGATCCGAACGAATCAGATGATGTACAAGTATATATCTGGATCGTCGATGAGACCTTTAATTCCTTAGCCTGTGCTGACGCCTAGCTCAGCTGCTAACAGAACTATATCTAATCTAATTAGATTACTTTCGACCCAAAAGACTTCTATATGCTGCTGTGCCGAGCTGCAGCAATAATCCGCATTTGTTGTTTATTCGGCAACAGTTATCTTGCTTGGAAGATTTCCAGCTCACTGTCCGTTATTCAACTTTGTAGTACCACAGTATTTAACTGTTTGGAAACTTGCAGCTGCAGTGATCCCAGTCACTTCAAGTTCTCCTTCTCCATAGTTTAAGATAGCATCTTTAGTTCTCTGAGATACTAACAGATGTTCTTAACTTCAATCCAGTGACTGTCACTTGGATTGACCTGATTGTGACTCCATATGCTTGAAGCGTATGAGACACCAATACAAGTACATTTTAAATGTACAATTTCCCAGAGAGTGTTAACAACTCCAAATCTATCCCAGTAGATCTTTATTCCTCTAATAAAGTTGTTACTCCCCAGAATTCTACGGAGAATTTCTATTGAAAGCCAAGCTTTCAACAATAGTTTTATGGGAATTTCACTGTCAGTGCGCTCTCCCACTAACCTCCTTATATACACAAGAATTATTTCGTTTTGAGTCGAATCATAAACCATTATGATTATTTCAAAACGACAGTTCCAAGAACCTTATGCTTGCATCAATCCAAACATGGATCGAATAACCCGCAAACCTTGTTTGTCGGTTATACAAAATCGTCAGGATGTTGTAAACATCCTCCAAAAGGTTTCCTTTTCAGGAAAGCGATTTTGATTTGTAACTAACATATTTCATAAATGAAATATATAGTTATCAATAAGCATCTTCAAAATGGATTTACCATGGCAACAGGTAAAAGGTTGAACCGTTATTAACATAATGTTGATAACGATACCTTTCCGTCAAAACCTTAGCTTTGCACGTTGGTATGTTGCCTTCCATGTATGTCTTCCTTGAAGACGTTTTAATGTACCATAGGCACAACGCCTTGTGGTACAACAACTAGTATCCAAACATAGTTGTTATACATGGAATCCATTTCGGACTCATGGCACTTTGCCATAACAGGGAGTCGATACCTCGTATCACTTCCTTATAACGTAGTCGGATGGTACACCTCCATAAGATTGACATCTTTATGAGGTTAGATCAGAAACCCATACCCTAGGTTGTTTTCTGACTCTATCCAATCTACGAAGTTCTTGTGTATTTAAAGATTAATGGTATAGATTCATCATAGATGAACTATTTGTGTTCCATTAAGGACTTCGTGCCTTGAACAGTATTACTCCGATTTTCATCGAGTATCACTATCCTCCCACTGACCACTGCATATCGGTATTCCTCTCAGGAAAACCGCATGGTGAGCAACAATTACATTGTTCTCAAGTGGGATTTATAAGTACTATACTTAAGGTTTCCCTTAGGATAACTTATAATGGCACTTATCCAATTTGGGTCCTTAGTTTGGTATCAACCAAACGCTATGCCTGGCATACCCAAATTATCAGGAATGAGAAACCCCGTTTCTTCCCTGTTCATATCCTATATGATATCTGTCAAACAGATTTATATGGAACCTTATTCTAAATAAGTTTTGCACTGTTAATACATATCCTGTTGAAGGAAATAGTAGCTCAGAGCGACTCGTGATAAACCTTATATGTCCAACAAAATTTGGTTTTAGTTCAGACACACCGTCTAACTGACGTGTCTCGGGAGGAGTCCTCATATGAAAGAATACCGTACTCTTTCATTTACGTATGAAACTTACTGCTTAAGTATTTTCCATTACGGTTTTACCGTGGCGGAATAATACTATAGCCGATCTGTTTGTCTATTTCGTGTCGAAACTCTAAAAGTTTCCGATTTGTGTTCTTCAAAAGAAACACATAACCACAACGTGATGTCACATCCGTTAAGGTCACGAAATATTCATGTTAACATCTAGCCTAGCTAGACATGGGCCCACTTATTTCACCATGAATAGGGCTAACAGATCGGTGGCCATTTTACTATTACCAAGTAAATAGTATTTTAGGTATTTAACCTAATAAACTAGATTCGTAGACCTTATTTGAATAGTCAAATCAGTCCTAGTACCCACTCTATAAAAGTGTGGATATACGAGTCTTGTTTAATTGTGTCCCAGACAACAATGCCACAAATAAGTCTCTATTGATCAAATCAATTTGAGCTATTTATTTGTCATTTTATATGTTTGAGATTTTATTATATTCAAAATATAAATTCTGTTATTTACATCCAATGTATTTATCTCAGTATCATCTTTATATATTGAAACACTTTAGTGTTCTAGAATATAAAGGTTTTATCCGCAATGGATTAAACACTGATATAGAGATAATGTCTCTAGATAAACTAGTTACATTATTACATTTCCTAATTTAAGTACATACCCAAAGGGCAGTTCCTAAACTTAGGTATCTACGGTCGAAACAGCGACTTTCGTCCCGTTTCCAATTCGCAGAGAAATCTCAGCTTGAAGTCAGTATTCAGCTCACAGCGGATTCTGAACGTCAATACATATATTTTATGTACCACACTAAGTATTTAAAATCCAATTTTAATACTAGTAGTGAACATAACTTTGACAAATATTTTAAAGTTAGAGCCTCGCCCTTTCTTTAATTCCTTCGTGTCTTCCATATCCAAATGGTAGTCACTTTGGGATATGTCAATTATCCTTTTCAATATTCACAAACCACTTGGGTGGTTTAGAATATCGAAATGATGTGCACCTTGTGCTACATGCCCAATTGCAAACTTTGACTTTTCTCCACTAGAATAGTCAATTAATTCTCCAAGATTTATAATTGCAATTTTAATACTTTTAAATCTAAAGATAGATTTATTATAAGTATATTAATTAAGCACTAAAGTCATCATCACATAAATCTTCCAAAGACTTTATGCTCTACTATTTGCTTAATTATGGGCTTAGTCATAATAAGTTATTTTATCAAATAAATTAACCTATTATTAATTCCCAATTGAAAATTAAATCATTTAAAACATTTAATCCAAGGATTATATATTTTAAATATTCAACCTTTCAATTCTTTCTTGATTTTAATAGTCCAACTATTTAATCAATTTAATAAGGTACTATTTATTATATGATTACAATAATCCAATTATTTAATCAACTATAATTTTAATATTAATTACTATAATCCCATTATAAAATCAACTTCATTTAATTCAATTATATTGATTACTATAATCCAATACAATATCAACTATATATTGAATGAGTTGTATATAGTCCAACTATATATTTTAATATTGATTACTATAATCCCATTATAAAATCAACTATTATTTAATTCAATTATATTGATTACTATAATCCAATTACAAAATCAACTATATATTGAATGTGTTTGTATATAGTCCAACTATATATATTTTTAAAACAACATAAAATATTAGTCTGACTAATACTTTTGATTAATATGACGAGTAAAATAAATGAGCGTGTTTAGCGAGTATTGAACGAATGTTGCAAATTCAATACTTGCCTCCCACTATTTTTCGTCGAGCCTCTAACCCTCTGTGGAGTACTCGGGAAACCGTGTTTCCTAGTGGGCTAGGATCCTATTAAATAACACACAACCCTGACTTTGGCCAATAAAAAGCTGTATGCTATTTAACTAGGTAGATCTCTCAGATCAATTGGATCTCATCCAATTCCTAGATCCGGTTAGGTGGACATCCAAGTCCGAAACATATGTATAATGTCAATGTATCCAATACATTTTCCTAACCATATCCTCCGAATCATTTAGGCCTTGGCTTTGGCCAAACACAAACCTAATGATTCCAGTTAAGCGGGACCCATTGAGGAGGAAAGTTTCGTAATCAATGTCATTGGACAAAAAGTGATCTGACTTTGGTCAATAAAAATCACGATTTGGACAAGACACCGATATGCAACAAAACTCTCATGATTCAAGTACATCCTTGATTGACAAAGGTCTTGACTTTGGTCAAAAACAAACCAATGCCAACTTCGGATCTTGAACAAGAATCATTCAATGGAAGGAAGGATATTTGCTTAATATAGATTGAGGGATTTTCGCGTGCAAATTGGCTACCAATTTAATTATCTTTGTTAGGTCTCATCATCATACACCCTTAAACATGCATTCTAAATACATAATAAAGCGAGTATGAAATAAAATAATAATGATATGCGGATGGATACTTAACACATTGATCCTAGATCAAATCTCTCCATTTCTCACTCAAGCTAGCACTTGTACTACTTCTACCTGTTACACTACACTTCTAAAGAAACCTCATATACATAGAGGGGAATAGGTGAGAAGAGAATACAAAGAGAAAGAAGGTGATAAGGCTGGACATGCAGGTCCAATTTAATAAATCGAATTTATTACAATTTCCAAAATTACCCACCCATCTAATATCCATCCGATATACATTATTCATTCAACACAACCATGTATTCACACACAAGCATGCTATCAATCAATCTAATCAAATTAATTAATCTGATAATTAAGTGATCATCCAATGTTCAAACAACGATTTGATTTTGTTCGAGTCAAACTCGTTTTTTGCGAATAAGTACTCAAAGTACGAATTCATGAATTAAATTAAACTACATAATTAAATCAATTTAATATGTATTTAATACTAATTCACTATCCAATTCCAAATTAAATATTGCACTTTATGTTAATAAACCTTTACGATTTAAATTCCAAATTCAATCGCGTCGGGACTCAAAGTCCGATTAACGTCCAACGTCAATTTAATTAAGTCTAATGGGCTTCAATTAATTTCTTTAGGCATGGGCTTCGGCAACCAAAGCCCAATAGTGGAATCACCCAAAATGCCTTAGAAATCAATTTCGCCCCATTAGCCCAATTAAACATTAAAGGTTCATTAGTCGCAATTGGGCTTTATGGTTAAGGTTTTGGGCCAATTGGATCCAATCCACTTGGCCTAAACCAAACTTGATAAATCAAGCCCAAAAGGCCCAATTACAACATTAAATCTAATTTCCAAAATTAGGCCCAATTAATTAAATCCAAAAATCCAATTTTCACAATTTAATTACCAAAAGTGCATTATATGATTAATCGACTAAATCGATATTTCCGAAGCACCAAATTAGTCCAATTAATCATGCCTAATTCATTATTACATGTCAAACACACATAATGAAAAATCAAACCCATTTACATGCTTGCTAAGTCTCGGCCAAGGGAGTGATTTCATGTCCAATTCGGTTTCAATCCAATTAATCCGCAATCGACATTAAATACATATCCCGAATAATTTTCAATACATCCAATTATCAAAATCAAAAATTTCCAAGACAACACTAGGGCATATCCAATTCGGCCAACATATAGAATTTAGGGTTTTGTTCAATTCAAAGTACAATCCAATTGACCTCAAATACAACATCCTACATGATTTAACTCATCCAATGAATCAAAATCAAAAATTCCAAGGATTCAAAATCCATAACACATTCGGCCTCATGAAAATTTGGGGAAAATAATTCCAAATCATTTTTTCAACAAATTGGTCCAACCAAAATGCAATTATAAAACATGTTATAAGCATACTTAAACAATCAATTTATTCAAATCATGCTCAACAAACATTTACCCAAATTTTAAGCCCTACATTTTTCATGCTTGCAACATTAGCTCTTGATGCCATTGTTGGTTTTTATAAGGTCCCAAGATCAAATCAAGACATGAAATTATGTGTGAACACATCAACGGAGGTAGGGCGGAATACTCACATTGATCGGTTATGTCGATTTGAAGACAAATGAACCCAAAAACGCACTGCCATGTGAGCTTACTGCATGCAGTCCACTGCCTACAAAAATAGAAAATTGAGTGAGAAAACGGAGCTCCTAGCTTCGTCGGATGGCTCCCGCCTCTGGGTGAACCTCCCTACCACCTTCGCAAGACTTGTAAGTGTGCTAGCACTTGAATTTTCACCATGAAAATCCACTCTTGCTTCCCCTAAAGCTCACGGTTTTGTGATGAAAACACAGTGAACATTTGGCCCATTGGCGTGAGAGAAGAGAGAGCATTTTTAGAGAGAAGAAGTTGTGTTATATTAATTGAAATGATTTACCAAAAATCAATTTATATTTATGCCATAATTTATTAAATTAATAATAAATTTATGACACAACATGCAATGCTTAGAGTGTCAAACACTCAATTTCATGCAATAACATTGAGTGCATTGTACACTATCTACATGCAAAGCATTAGAATGACATGTGTCATGTGGGCCCCACACGTTTCCAAATGAAAGTGGGCCCACGTACACTCACGCGTTCGGGTTCGATATTTCCGAAATACCGAGCTTACGTCGCGACGTTAATTCAATAGATTTAAATAAATAATTGCGCCTGGCGAAATTATATTTACGTCGCTAACGAATTAATTCTGAATTAACTCGTTTGCCCGAATTAAAATCTAATTTTAATTCCGCGTCGAAATCTAATTTCGTTTAATATATCGAATATATTAATTCATCGATTAATTCCAAATTAATCGTTCTCTCTCTTTAGACGACATTTTATCCCGGATAAAATATC
This sequence comes from Zanthoxylum bungeanum, assembly GCA_019454045.1. NCBI lineage: Eukaryota > Viridiplantae > Streptophyta > Magnoliopsida > Sapindales > Rutaceae > Zanthoxylum > Zanthoxylum bungeanum. The sequence goes on along the minus strand of SKCR01017500.1, from coordinate 7,864 downwards.
TCCGTTATTAATCCTAGATTAATTCTCTCTCTCTTATATAATCCCAGATTATACAAGAGTGCAAGTTGTGCGTCATCGGTGGATTATCGGGAGCGACCCATGAGATCCCCGGATAATCTGGCAGTAAATACGGTCGTCGGAGTATCCGAATCACGTACGTACCAAGTACTACGTCTACCGATTTACGAGACAAGGTCGACTCTAGCAAAGCACCAAGTCTACCCAATTCTCCGGACATATTCATCAAAGAATATCTAGATCTGTATCAAGCGTAGTAGTATACAATTGTATTGTGCATATCGGCCCAGTATCGGATAGTCACGTGCTAGGGCTGGGGCTGGATAAGTGTCTGCCCCGTCCGAAACACATATCGGATGTCTGGTAACTAGTCTCTATAATCGGATATTCATGACCTGGTCATAATATCACGATTGATGCGCATCACTTTAAGAGCACTAATACCGTATCTGTGTGACATCATCACTCCATTATGACTGGAGTGACACTTCCATCTCGACATCACATCCAATACACTACGATTCTCTGATAAACCCAGAAGTGGTGTACACAGAACCCGTTTAAAGTCCCCCAACACCAAAACCAAAGTTTATCGATTGTCGTAAGTATTAGCGATGTAATTCTCAGGTTAAGACTATATTACACCTACCTTGATTTCGGCCTCCCATAGACACCTAGTCATAATACCAATGGGATTCCGAAGGGTCTATCCAGAGCGAAGCTGTTTCCCGTACCATCGTGTGAAACACGACCTCCTATCGCACTTGCACAAGTATCCACTACTTATATATATGAGACCTATGCCGTTGTGCCCTCACAACGCGCACAAGTGCATACTAGCCTATTCCGCATTATCGATGTCCAGTCTCGATAATACTACGGCTAGGGATATTTAATGATTAATCCTTCGTGGACTGATACTGTCTCATATCATCTCAATCCAGGAACTAATCATAGGGACCTCTCTTCATTAAATATATCTAAGGTGATCTAATCACAAATGACGAGAGTGCAATTTCCTTGTTACATAGTTAATTTGCTACACAACACACAATGATCTGTGCAAATAGTGACGCTATGGGTCATTATCCAACAAATGCGTAAATAATCACAAGACATATATAAAAGTAAAGACAACGATATCGGACTTCGTGTATCCGATTGAATATATCTCACATCCAATCGATATTACATTATCCGGAGCGGTAAAGCATCGTGGTAAATGATTTTAACCCCTCGAAAAGAGGATCTTTAATCGCATTTACTAAGCCCATGAGCTTGACCTCATCATTACTCAAACAAATAAGATACAGAAAATAAATGATGACAATAAACAAATCAAGATAAAATAAAGTATGTGCCATGTACTCAAGTGGTACGTGGAGTTGTATCCCGAGTACAGATCATACTACCGTTCCATTCGGAATCGGCTATGAAATTTATGTCCGGGTTCCATCCTATATACCACGAGAGGCGACACATTTTTCATTCATTCAAGGGTCACAATCATACAGTAATAAACGACTCTCATGCGACAAAGATGAATAAAACAAAAAAAGATAGATGAAAATAATAGGAAAAGTACCCTCAGGTCTAACCTTTATGTCGACTCTCGGAAGTACGGTGCACGGTCGTCGAAAAGGGGGGGAATGCTCCGCAACTCCTCCGGTTCACAGGTTCACGCCTTTCCTCGATGTTCCACTGCTCAAGCTACTATTTTGAAACTGATTCGCTGCTGTTTCGACTCTGATTCGCTGCTGTATTGCTATTGTATTTCTGCTGTATTTTGGTCACTGTTTTTGGTGTTTTAGGCTACTGTTTTTGGCTGTTTCTAAAGGCTTTAAGGTAATTTTTTGGTTGTTGTTTTAGGGATTAAAAGTGCAGTTTTCTAGTTACTGGTTTAGGTGATTTATGGGCTGTTGGTGGATGGTGTTTAGGGTTGTGATTTCGGTAATGCAAGGGTTTTTTGGGGGGTGCTGTTTTCGGTTATGGAGAGTGTTTAAGGGCTGTGATTTTTCTCATATATGGCGTGAATTGAGAGAGCTTTTTGTTTGTTGTGTGTGCGTAAGTTGGCTAGAGGTCTCAAGGGTTGGAATTGAGTTTCTTTATAGGCAAAGGGCTAGGGCTACTCCTTGCTTGACAAGGAAAGGGATTTGGCATTAATGGGGGATATGATTTGGTGTCATGCAAGGAAAGCCTAAGATTTAGAGGGGACAAAATTAGTTCAAACTATGAAGTCAATATATTTAATTTGTGTTGTTTAGGCATAATATTTGTTAAGTTAGGAATACAATATTCTTGATTAGGAATATAATTGGTTTATTGATTTTAATGTTTTATTTAATTTGTTATATGATTTAATTAATATTTTATTTAATTCCCCATGTGTTAAATATATGTTTTGTTTAATTGGGATGTGTTTTATGGGCTTTGGTGGGATAATTGGGCTTGGGCGTGAGGCTAGCAGCAAAACCAGAAATACCGACGCCGTTCGAACGCTGATTCGAACGCTACATGAACGCCCGTAATCTGTTTGACGTTCGAACGTGGTCACGAACGCAGCATGAACGAAAAATAGTGAACTTGTGAAATGAATCTGATGACATGCTCGTTCTGAATTTCCCCTTTCGACGTCCGTTTCCCGCGACTTCCGTGACTTAAAAGGTAGTGTCTCCAAATGCGACTCATCATAGGGACTTATGCAAAATGCAGTGCCTACACTTAGGAGATAAAATTTGTTCCATTTGTTCTTGCTAGCACATATGGGAGTCAAATGAATGTGATAGGGATACTCACCAATGAGCTTGGGAGCTTCAACATCCATGAAAATTTTTGAACTCAACCGATCAATGTAAGTCCTCCGCAACTTATTTTTTATTATTATTCACACACGAATCACACTTAGAGATCCTGTGGCATGTCTAGGACATTAACAGGAATATGTTAAACACGAAAGTTGTAGGTCTTAGTCTTAGCTTCATTTTTTTGGATAAAGTAAGTGTATAACCAAAAGAAAACTATACAAGAGCAAAGGGGCATACCCCAGACTACTAGAGAGGACACACCCTCCTAGAAGAAAAGCCGAAAGGCTACAAGCAAAAGAAGATCAACAGAAAATATCATCGGGCAAGTGCCAGGATATGTGAAGCCATTTATTGTCATAAGATGGATTCACCTTCCGTAAAAAGCCAGCACGATTCCGAACATCAAAAACAATATCACTAAACATGACAGAAACAGGCCGAAGAGGAGCATCATGAGTGCGGGCATTCCTCTCCCTCCATAAATGGTAAACCGACGCAGTAAAAGACAGCCGAACAAGAAGATGGCGTAAAGAAGTGTCAGAAAACTGACACATCCACTCAACAGTCTGAAGCCAATCTCGGCAACTCCAATCTAACCCACACATAGCCAGCATAGTCGACCAGACCTTAGAAGAGAAAGAGCACTGGAAGAAAAGATGATCAATATCCTCACTAGAACAACCACAGAGAATACATCGCGAGCAAACAGAGATACCAAACCTCATCAAACTATCCCGAGTACAAAGGCCTCCCTAAATAGACATCCAAAGCAAAAAGGAATGGCGGGGAATGGCCTTCCGGAACCAAACAACTCGAAACCAATACACCAAGATTCCCCTAGACCGTATAGAATTCCAGGCACTATCCACAGAAAATCTCCCTCTACTATCATCCACCCAAACCAGCTCATCCTCCCTCAAGCTAAAAGGATTCGGAAGAAGGGCCCGAGCTAGATCAACAAGGGCGGCAGACCTAGATGGGGGCCACCGCCAAGAAGAATCAGAAATAATGGAACCAATTGTAGTCATCCTATCCAAGCCAGAGTCATAAATCACTCTCTTACCCAACGAATCCACAATCGGACCAATAGGATGCCAAAAATCAAACCACAATAAAGCCTTCTCACCATTCCCAATCCTAACTCTCATCCGCCGCCGGGACCAAGAACGAAGCTCCAAAATCTTACGCCAACTCCAAGAGCAATCTGTAGGGCAAAGAACCTCCCAAAAACTTCTCCCACTCAACAAATAAAACTGAACCCAATTCGACCAAGAAGAAACTTGGCCAGAACAAAGGAACCAAATGTGCTTAACAATAGCCGCTCTATTCCAAGATTCCAATCTCTTAATCCCCAACCCCCCCTCCTTGGAAGGTAAAAAAACTCTACTTCAAGCCACTCTCGCCCCATAAGAGGTGAGCTCACTACCCTTCCAAAGGAAAGAACGGATAATCATCTCACCTTCCTAATAACAGACTTAGGAAGAATAAATAAAGAAGACCAATAAACTTGAATGGAGAATAAAACAGATTTAATGAGCTGAAGCCGCCCCGCATAAGAGAGAAACTTACTACTCCAACTTTTAGCACGCATAACAATACGATCCACAAGAGAAGCATAATTTGAGGCCCGGAGTTTAGTAGAAATCAAAGGGACTCCCAGATACCGCACTGGAAGAATCCCTACTTGGAAGCCCAGAACAAGACGCAGCTGGTCCTGAAGGGTAGGAGAGATACCAGAGGAGAAGAAATGACTTTTAGCTAGATTCGGGATTAAACCTGATAAACCACTCAACTGCCTGAGACAATCATTAATCAAGGAAACCGAGGAGGCATCCGCTTTACAGAAAATCATAAGGTCATCCGCAAAGCAAAGATGAGTGAGACGGTTCTTAGAACACCGCCCATGGAATCTGAAATCCTGATTAAGAGCCATTTTATTAAGTAAGCCTGACAGAACTTCCATAGCCAAGACAAAGAGATAAGAAGACATAGGATCACCTTGTCGCAACCCACGACCCCCAGAGAAAAAACCGTGCAACTCCCCATTAATAGACACAGAAAACCTAGTAGAAGTCATACACTCCTGATGATATAAAATTCATGAAAATAAAAAATTAGACAAAAACTTTACATCCAGATTACTAAAATTAGCTTGTTGACTCTGTTAAGCTAAAAAGAGGTATTGAAACTCAAAATTTGTTCGGGACCTTCGTACAAGATTCCTTAGGTGTGCAACCTATTTTTTATAATTTTTTAATGAATTCTAAGGTGTTATTCATAATGATTCACTCTATCATGTATGACTGGTCCGACCATGGTGTTACACGTGTTGAGTGAGTATACTCAAAAGGGTGCATTTGTTTATAGTAAAGATTTGTGAGTGAGTCTAGGAACAAAAATCATTGTAAATGTTTAAGAGTGAACCTAGGATAAAACTCTTGTGTAAAGATTTGGAGTGAACCTAGGAAACAAAACTCTTGATTGCAAGTGAGCCACGGAAAACTCGGTGTAAGTTGTGGATTCAACTCAGTAAAAGTTTCAAGCACGGCTTGAAGGAGTGGACGTAGGCAAAAGGTTGACCGGATCACTATAAACCATCGGTGTCATTTTCTCTATCCCTGAACTCTTTATTTCTTATAATTTTTATTTTATATATCCATATTAATTAGAAACTTACATTTGTGTGATATATTGTGATTGAAAAAATTGACCTAAGCTTAATTGGTAAAGCTACTAACTTAGTGGTGGAAAATTGAAAAGATTTATATTTTCGTAATATTAGGCCATTACCCAATTTACCCCACTTTGGGTATAAAGTTAGGTTTTTTGTGCGTTTGTAGGTATACATTCATTTAGGATTCATATCCGACCGGTCATGCTCATGTTCGACCAGCTCTAATTAATTCTGTTATGATTATACTCTTGGATGTTTATTTATCTTTTTTACTACCTCTTATTTCCATGTTTGTATTCTTGAGTGTTTTAAATTACTTTACATGATATTTGCATTATAAGGCATGGTTATACTCTTCTTCAAACCTTGATATTATACTGGCATCAGTAAAAGACCATGCCGAACCAAAACAGGGTTAAGGTCGACCTTGTGAGGGGTGTAGTGCGGCCTTAAATCATTTCCAATGTCTTATTATAGGTGGTGAATCCTTTATTCTCTAGTCAATTCCACATAACTAATCCGTACTCTCTACAAGCTGCGAGCACAATAGTGTAGTGGTCCCCAATGTCATAGGCATAACGGTAAATCTCGTTTCGCTTCTACACATGGGATTTACCATTTTCTTTTTTTTCTTTTTTTTCTTTTTTCTTTCGCCATCCCCTTAGCCTAGTGTCATCTCATTCTTTAACCTTCGAAAATGGTCAAGTGCTTTTACCATTTCTACAAGGCGTGCCAACATAAATTCTTTCTAAGCATCCATTACAATTTCAAGTGCAAATTATTTTAGTGCGCATTTGTGGATAGCATTCTTCTAACGATTCCAAACTTTAAAATTGTTTTAAGGATTTAGACATTCACATCTTTTGTTAAGAGACATAATTTTTTACAAAATTCATTTTATTACCAAAAAAGAGTCATTTTATGATGAAAAGAGAATAATGTAAATGCGATGATATAGAACCCAATTACTGCATGGCCGAGGGTTTTTCTAGATCTGGGATTCTACCAGCGTCAATTTAATTTTTGATCTCATGCTTGAGGCAAAGCCAATTGTCAGTGTCATGGCCTTTCTCCTAGTGATAGTGGTAGTTTTGATTCAGCTTCATGTGACAGAGGATTGGGTTTAGTAGTGTTCTAGGCTCTAGGGGATTCAACATACCGTGTTTCTTAAGCTTAGCTAAAGTTTTTGACATTGGTCTTCCTAAGATAGCAAAACGTCGCTTCTGGATAATGTTCCCTTCTACCGTTTCTGATTCTTCTTCATTACTCTTCTTATATTGCCATTGGGCGTAGAGCTTCTTGTACTTTTCTTCTTCTTCTTTTAAGCCCATGAAAGTCACTTTCAACTTTCCGAAGTCTGAAATCATGGAGCTCATCCCCATCAACTTATTGTAGATTGAGGGCTTGGTACCCTTTATGATCATATTTATTTGGTCCATTTACGAGGGCCATGTTTGCATCTTCAGAAGCTAGCTTTTCCAGCTGTCTATCTACTCCTTGAAGCTCTCGTTTGGCATTTGTTGGTGTTCTCCAAGTTATGGAGTGACGCTTGTAGGAAATGATTCCTGAACGGCGGAAGCATATTAAGCACCGGGATCGATCTTGAAAAATTTTCTATCATTTTCTCCCAAAAAAAGAATCTGACCAGCCCTTTAGCTTGCGCAACTTACTATTTTTCATATGCATGTTAGTGATGCACTATGTCCATTCAGCTCCCATGATGCAAGCACAATTAAATTCTCTTCTTTAGCACGCAATTGTATTTTTATAACAAATTGTAAATGTAAATATTTAATAGTGAAACTAGGATAAAACTCTTGTTTATAGTAAAGGTTTGTGAGTGAGTCAAGGAACAAAAATCATTGTAAATTATTAAGAGTAAACCTAGGATAAAACTCTTGTGTAAAGGTTTGCAGTGAACCTATGGGACAAAACTCTTAGTTACGAGTGAGCCACGGAAAACTCGGTGTAAGTTATGGATTTAACTCAGTGAAAGCTTCACGCGTGGCTTGAAAGAGTGGACGTAGGCAAAAAGTTGACTGAATCACTATAAACCATCGGTGTCATTTTCTCTATCCCTAAACTCTTTATTCATTGCAATTTTATTTTATATATGCATATTAATTAGAAACTTACATTTATGCTATATATTGTGATTGAAAAAATTGACTAAAGCTTAATTGGTAAAGCTACTAACTTAGTGGTGGAAATTTGAAAAGATTTATATTTTCGCAATATTAGGCCATTACCCAATTTACCCCATTTTAGATATAAAGTTGTGTTTTTTGTGCGCCTGTAGGTCTACTTTCATTTAGGATTCATATCCGACCGGCCATGCTCATGTCTGACCAGCTCTAATTAATTATGT